>ML777343.1:661834-677269 GCA_009831015.1 Picea engelmannii | reverse complement strand
AAAAAAATTGTATAGAAGACCAAATTAATAAACCAAAATTAGAATATTTAAAATAAATAAATAAAAACTTAAAATTACCACTAAAATATTATATTAAAAACATTAAAAAACTAAAATACAACATTAAAAAAAATAAACACAACCTATATATAAAGTTTTTAATATTTTTTTAAATTTTAATCAAATTTTCCATTTTATTTATTTTTCTTAAATATTTTGTTTCAACTTAGGGATTTTAATGTTTCTTTCTCTCTATATATATAATGGTTTTTTATTTTATTTTTTGAATTTTAAATTGTTTTTGTTTTTATTTTTTAGCTTTAAAGAGATTTTTTATATTTTTTTTCATATATATATATATATATATATATATATTATTGTTTTTTTTGGAAATTTTAATTTTTTTATTTTTTATTTTTTTTTTCACATGTTTTTTAATGTTTTTTTTCTCAAATTTGGGTTTTGAATATATAATTTTAAATGTATTGTTTTTATGACATTATGTATTATCTTGTGCTTGGAGTGATAAACTAATAATTAAAAAGTAAGCAATTAAGTGTTGACTTTATGATTTTTTTTAAAAAGTGATGATGTCTTTTACCACTTTAAACAAATGTGTCACTTTGACACCCCAATTTCAAAATAGGTGCTATCGGTAGCACTACTTTTCAATTTGATGATTGATTTTCAGGTTTTCATTTTAACGGTACTAACTGCTAAAAATATGATTTAAAACAACTTCAAATTATCTATAATTTTAATGTTTTGAAAAAATGTTTTTCTTTATGTAACATCATTTTTTTTATTTAGGTGTCGATTTTAAGGTTTTCCTGAGCTATTGTATGAGTTTTGAAGACTACGCTTGAAAAATGTTGTAATTTTGACCTCGTTTGAAAAAACGGTGCTACCAGTAGCACCACTTTTTGATTTGGGGGTTGATTTTTGTGTTTTTTATGAAAAAATATGATTTTTTTGGGCCAGAGTTCTCGTTTTGAGGTCACATTTCGCATTAAGTTGGTAACTTTGTTCCGTTCTTCCATCAATATACCTGTCGGCATGGTACCTAGACATATTGATGTCCATTGTTCTTGATCTACAAGGAGATACTCAATTTTAAATTTCCAAAGCTCAAAATTCTAGCCATTGAATTTTTCTATCTCTATTCTCGAGTTGCTCGTCATTCTTTAACACGATATTTAAATATTTTTAACTTATGACTCTTACTGACCCTAGGTTTTAGCTTAGATCTAGGGTTGTTAAACCAATCTTTGATACCACATGTTAGGAAATGAGGAACACTTCCATGCTAAACTTAGCAGAAGAGAGGAAGAAAGATTTAATCAAGAAAGTAAATGACAAAGAAAACACACAGTAGACAAAGATTTTACCCTAGAAACCCAAACCAGGAAAACCAACATTCCTTGAGTGTTCTTCTCTCTTGTTGTCTTATTCATTCAGAATAAAAAGTCACATGTCGAACCTTGGTCCACACCTAAGACACAATCGACATCATTCCCTCTTTCTTACACAAGAACAACCCTATAGCCAATTCGACTTACATCTACATGATCAACGACCTCTACGATTACAGACTCTTGGAGATTAGCTATTCATCATCTAAATATTGATTCATTATCTTTTACAACATTAAAACACTTATTATTTATAGGTTTTATAGTAGGAAAAACTCTAAAGAAATGGTTCCCAAAAATTGTTACAAATCCATACAGATCATTGGCTACAAATCCCATGAATCCTAGGATTCTATTCAAGTTGACTACCAAGTCAGATTACCTGTCAACTACCATTCGATCTTCATTCGGTCTTTAGTTTCTTGCCACACCCCCCCCTGTCGACCTCTTGTCGGTTGACCTCCTCCACTTTCTTTCGATGTCTTCTTCCTTTGACTTCGACTTTACTCGATTGAACCACCTCGACCTTCAACTTCGACTATTAGTCGATCCACCTAGACTTTCACTAGAAAGAATATAACAACCCAACAAGATGTTATATATGGATAAAAAGGACAAGTGAGGGAGGACCTCACATGAGATGCATTAAAATAAGAAACATGTATTGACAAGACTAGACAAGTCCATTTTCAAGTACAAGAGGCACTGAAGAAGTCACATTAAAAGTACAAGGCTAGACATGACCAAAACAAAATACAGAAACATTTAGAGTGGGAGACAAAGTATGGTTACAACTAAATAAGGGAAGGCTACAGGGTCTTGTAAGAATATCAAGGCTCTATGGTATGGCATTTTTGAGATATTGGAAAAGGTGGGAGATAATTTCTATAGACTCATTCTACCCCCATACATGCACATTTACTCAGTAGTGAATGTGGAGAATCTCAAAATATATGAGCCTTCCATTTTGGATCAAGAGGAGGAGCGGGTCCTACCTTCAATAGATTAATTATCACTATTTGTTCAAGTAGAGTTAGTAGATGACACATATTTGCAGAAGCATTCCAAAACTACAAGACATAGGCAGCATGACCTTTGGTAGTTTGGGTTGAAAGGACAACTTCCAGTAAAACAAAATTGGTACTATAGGGAGATCAAGGTAAAGGAAAACTTTCCTCGCCTCATTCATTAAATATTTTGGGACCAAAGTCCTCCCTAAATGGGTAGGTATGGTCTAGATTGAATCGTTATATTATTTGTCATCTATATTAGTACTTTCTTGGTGGAAATATTGGAGAAATCAACGTGCAAGTCCATTTCGATGGTTGGTCCAAGTTTGGAAATTTGGGTCAAAAAAACTATTTGAAATTTTACGAAGGCATTTTGAGGCATTGAACAACAATTTTTTTGGAATAAACCTTACTATGCAGGAAGATTCTAAATTCTACACATTGATGCCTGAGCGGTGCAAATCATTCATAAAACATAGTTTGTATGAAAAATTTATGCCTCCCACAAGTTGACCTATTGTGTTGACCACCATGGTACAAGAGGATGTCATGTTAACCCTCACTACTCACACATATGGGGCTATCCATGTATGTAATTTCAAGAATATTCTAGAAGGTACAAAACCCTACCATAATTTTGGGTTGAGAAAGTCAAAAACCTATCCATAGATGGCTATCAGGCTATTTTAAATACTAGGCCACTAGGAGGAGAAGAGGTTCCATTCTTTTGCATTGTATATTGTTCCATAGATGAGATAAACATCTAAGAGTGGTATTATGTGAGCATAAGGGAGGAGGAGATATTATTTAGCAACCATAAATTCCACAGGTCAAAGGAAACTCCACAGAGAGTGCCTCTTTCTTTGTACCTACATCATTTCTATACTAGAGAAAAGAGAGAAGAAAAACCTCACCTTCTAGCTGGATTTTCTCCCAAATTGTGTTTCCTCGATCATATCTTGTGTTTATTTGTGGATGGTGTGATTGTATTTTATTTTTCTCTGTTTTCCACAATTTTTTATCTATTTCATGCATAGGAAGAAAATTGGTAACTAAATAATATGGATATCTAAAGGAAATACAACCTTAATATTAAATATTTTTAGTATTATATTATATATGTTGCGACAAACTGTTCTAGTGGAATATCCATGATAGATTACAGATCATAAACCTCTTATTTAAAGTTGGGAATTCAGGTTCTCCAAAACATGTACTACATAATAAAACCACAAAAAAATTTCATCCTTAGCATGCTACAACTATTGATGTTGTGCATCCACCACCGTCTGTTTTTTGACAACACAAATAAATGAATGCTACAGAACAAAAATTTTCACTAGGACATCCTTCTTATACAAATTTTGTTCTCCTTCAGGGGATTTGAAACTACTAACAAACCATACCACAACATAATTTATTCAAGACTATAATTTCATACATATTCAACTCAACAACTTTATCCATGCATCCTCCCATGCCACTCGTCTTCATGGCATCTTCTTCTATTCTGGATTTCTCTTCAGACATATTCATCCTTTTCAACTTCTAATTATGTAACCTTTTTTATTTACAATTGATGTAATCTATACAAATTCCTTTCATTACACATCATATTTCTATTGCATCCTCTTCAAGTTAATATTTATATCTCCTTCTCATCTAGTACATTCTAATTCATATGAAAGTACAAATTTTCTACCAAAAAAAACATATTGAGGGAAAACAAAGAATTCCATCTTCACTTCCTCATTTTTTCTTGCTACATTTGACACACACCACATGTGCCTCTATCTTCCATTGCTATACAATTTTGCATCTATGTTCATTATCATTTCCTCTCAGATTCAATGCCACTCTTTATTTATATCCACCATCTAGCAACAATGTATTGTCACCATAACATTGCTACCAACATGTTCATTGGAAGTTATGAGTCCAGTTTCCAATCCTGGAAACCTCCTAAATATGCTTTCTCTTGCATCCCACTTCCATAGTCAAGGATCCCACTCAACCATGACATGGATTCATATCTTCCTCTCCAATGTCACATCTTCAATGGGTGTCCCTCATGTAGCCAACATTCATGCTAAAATTCAAATCGTACACTTCATGCTCATTTCAAGTGACTATCCTTTCATCTCAATATAACGATCATGGATAAACACAACCAAACATTCCATCTTATATCCCTTGAATTTATCTCATTTCCCTCAATACATCTATCTTTATTAGAATCTTATCTCAAAGACTATCTTCTTTCTCAGTGGAAACCTTTTGGACTTTCTTTACTTTAGTTAGCTTTCTTCCCTTTATTCTCATGTATCTTCATCTTCTTGCAACTTCAATATTTTCCCTTTAACAACTTCATTATTTTTCTGGGACATATGTTCCTTTATATTGTGTATCTTAGCCTTATCCTCTTCCTATAATATTATCTCCTCCATCTCATCTTATGATTTTGAATATGCTATGGCTCCATCATCTTCAATTCCTATGTTCTCTAATTCTTCCAATCCTCAGTTCTTCACACCTCCTTAACTTGTTCCTCTTTGTGGTAGAATCTTTGGGAGTTGTCTCATGGTCCTCAACTAGACTGCCATTCAAACTTCTTTCTTCTAGTACTAGCTCTTTCTTACTCCAATAGACACAAAATGAAACAAACCTCTCCCAGGTATCCTTTCTACCATGGTTGCATTAGAACTAATCTCACAAAACACAATACTCGAGAGAGAATTAGTTCTAATGATTCTACAATTTATCAACTAGAGCTATGCTATAATATTCTTGCATATTATTTCATCCCAAAGCTATAGTTAGTTATGATACCTTTGAAAATTTGTATTTGGTTAGTTATGATACCTTTGCATCTTTCTTTGATGGCCTTCCATTTCCCTATGAAAACTTCATTTCCCCTTTTTGTTCACTCTAGAGCTAAAAATACACATGTTTGTCCATTTATGTGACCTATAGCTAGACAACTCACATATAGAGAGGTTGCTCCATTACAGCCCGTGTACATCAGGTTTGGTGCTCAAAAATTAAAAAATATATCAGGTTTCCATGCCATGTCGCGTGATCCATGATCCTTTACCGTCCATATATAGGAAACACTTTGACTCAACCCTTCAATTCCATTTGGAGGATATAAATTGAGCCATATCCAAGCCTTGAAGACAATTCAACATTGAGAGCAAAGACACTCTGGAGAAATTTTACTTCATATTGAGTCGACATCCCTTTTTCCATGAAAGTATGAACTTCTTGTGTTCAGCCCCCAAGATATTTCTATCTTGAGAAGGATAATTTCATTGACTCCTACTACTTGTGAACTTTCCCTTGTGGAGTATTGAAGTGGTGGAGGCCCAACTGGAGGGACTTAGTTTCTTGGTTCCAAAATGTTTGGTTACAAAAGTTTTTCACCTATGTACTTATGTTGATTACATTAATAGAAATATAATTTTCTTTTCCAATTGATATCTTGCAAACATTTGTATTACTTTCCATGGGTGTATTTGTCATGTATTTTAATGTATTATGATAATTTATATGCTAACATTATATATCATTACCACATGCTTGGATATATTGGTTGTTGATGACAAGTTGTGGGTACAAATATCTGGGTTGTTTTCTCAATGGTGGTCTTCTTCAGACGTCCTAACGAGGTAGGCTTATAGACTTCTCTTGTTAGAATTTTCACTTATATAGTATTCATGGGATTATAGTTGATTTCTGGGTGTTGTTCCTTCTATTGTGGTTTTCCCCTAGTCATAAAGAGATTTTCCTCATAATTACATCTTCAAAGTGAATCTTCTTCTCTAGTGATTCACTTCATCCTGCGCTATCTCTACAAAGTGTGTGGTCCACCTATTTTTGGCTAGATCAATATCTTCTCATGCATTTTTTTATTTTAGCTCTTGCATGATACTCCCCGGATTATTTAAAAAGTGTGACCTTATGCTTATGAGGTAAACTCTTTAGATCTCTAGTCGTCTAATGCAACCTTCATCACAATTTCCTTCACCAACTCTATAATCTTCATTGATGTACATTCAGTTCTACAAGCAATACAATGCATCATCTTCCTACTACATATTCATCTTCAAATCGCTATTACTATATTCATATCCATTATTTTATATTTAGTTGAAACAAAACAATAATATTCTTAGAATATAAATTTGGAATGTTCATATCATTAATGCTACAACTCACCTTATAGTACTGCTACCTTCTGTATCTCTCTTTCTTGATCACTACAAGCACTGGTTAGGGGATTCTCAAGCATGCATCACTTGCACAAACAGAATTGAGTCACATCCCATATGAGACAGTCCACTTCCTTTTTTCATGTAGTGTTTGAAATGCCTTCAATGCATCCAAGTATTCACACTCAAAACCACACAGCAGGGAGTCACATGCTCACATGTTACACTTTTTTTAGTTCAATCCACAACCACATGTAGACTGCGTCAGTTAATGTTTTTATTTTCATTTTCACATTCTTCATAAATTAAAATCATCATAGGCATACCTTCAATATCCTTCCTCTTCACATGACACCTTTACACTCAATTATCAACATGTTATCTTTCAACGGCCTTTAATCCTTCTAACATTCATCCACAACATGTATTTTGCCTCTAGTATATTTGTAATGTTTTCTCTTTTCTTGTCAACAACATCTTTAGAAGATTCCTCTTTATTCAACATTGTAATTCCATTTATATTTAACTCAATAGCTTCACTCATGCTTCTTCCCAAGTCACTCAACTTCATGACATCTTCTTGTACTTTGGATTTCTCTTCAAACACCTTCATCCTCTTTGAATTCTAATTCTGCAACCTTCGTGGTCGTTTACAATCAATATAATCTCTACAAATTATTTTTCTTATACATAATGTTTCTATTGCACCTTCTTCGATTGATATTCATATCTCCTTCTTAGATAGTACATTCTCTTTTATTTGAAGTTGAAAATTTCCTTCTTCCTACAAACAAACAAATAACATATTAAGAGAAAACAAATAATTCCATTTTAACCTCTTCCTTTTTTTTTGCTACATTCGACATACACCACTTGTGCCTCTATATTCCATTGTTATAAGATTTTGCTTCTTTGTTCATTCTTATTTTCCCTTGGATTTTGTGCCACTCTTAATCTATTACCACCTTCTGGCAATAATGCACTTCCACCATCATATTGGTACCAACATGTTCCTTGAAACTTATGAGTCCAATCTCCAATCCATGAAACCTTCTAAATACAATTTCTCTTGGAACTGAATTTTGTGATCAAGGATCCCACTCGCCCATGATATGGAATCATATCTTCCTCTCCCATGTCACACCTCCAATGGTGTGTCCCTTGTGTATCCAACATTCATGCTACAACTTCAAACAACACATTTTAGGCACATTTGAATTGACTATCCTTTCATATCGAGATAATAATCATGGATAACTTTCACCAAAACTTCCATCTCATTCAATACAATGTTCTAAACTTTCTTTACGTTGGTGATCCTTCTTCCCTCTATTCTCAACTATCTTTAGCTTCTTGTAGATTCAATATTTTCCCTTGAACAACCTCATTCTTTTTCTCTGACATCTTGTCCTTTATCTTATGCATCTTCTTTGCCTTATCTTCTTCCTCTAAGATTCTTTTCTCCATATCATCTTCTAATTCTGAATTTTCTTCGGTTTCATCATCTCCAATTCTTATGTTCTTTAACTCTCCCAATTCTTGGTTTCTTACACCTCCTTGACCTACTCCTCTTCATGGAGACATGCTTTGGAATTGTATCAAAATCCTCAACCAAACTACCATTCACATGCCTTTATTCTGGAGCTACCTCCCACTACTCTTATTCCAATAGACACAAGTTGAAACTACCCTCTCTTAGGTCTCCTTGCTATCACAGTTCCATAGTAACTAGTATCATGGAACCCAATTCTCAAGAGAGAAATTATCAACAAAATATTAATCTTTCTATGATATTCTTGCAAATTCTTTCATCCAGAGTTGTAGCTAGCTATGATACCCTTGCAAATTATTTCATATCAGAGTTGTAGCTTTCTATGATACCATTGCAAATTCTTTCATCCTAAATGTGTACCTAGCTTTGATACCATTTGACAAAAGAGGTACACTCCCCCTTCCTATCATAGTAAATTCATAGAGAAATTCCAACCTTATATGCAAGAGTGGGATTAATGAAAATTCTCCAAAACTTATATTGCATAATAGAACCACACAAAATGTTTCCTTAGAATGCTACAATTGTTGAAGTTGAGCATTCACCACAATTTTCTTTTTGACAACACAAATAATTGGATGCTATAGAGCATGAGTCTGCACTAACCCATGTTTTTTGCACAAATGTTGTTTTCCTTTAGAATATTTGGAACTACTCATAGACCATCCCACAGCATAACTTAGTCATGGTTCAATGCATTAATAGACTTTTTCATACAACTCTTAGACTTGGGAACAATGACACCATTTTCCAACATTTCCACTTAAATATATATAATGACAAGAATTCATAATATAATTTTTCTCCATAGGGACAAACATTATCCACAATCAAAATTCATACATCACTAATCATCCAAGAAATACAAATGTAATATACAACAATGCATACATAACTATACAACAATATAACCACACATATTCATTCACACGTTACAAAGATAAAACCCACCATTTCTTTGTTATGCTTGTGTGTGTGTGTGTGTGTGTGTGTGTGTGTGTGTGTGTAGAAAATAATTACAATGGTGCGATGGACACATGAGATCAGTCTCTTTATAGTGAATATTTTTTTTAGCGATTCACCTCCTACTGAGTTGTCTCTATGAAGTGTGTGGTTAATTTCTCTTTGACGAGCTCAATCTCCTCTCATGAATTTGTCATTTCAACTCTTTCACTCGTGTGTAGATTCATAACAATCTTGTAGAAATGCATGGATTTGTAGAAGTTCTATATCAACTTTCATGTTTTGTAACATTATCATGTTCTCCAATAATGGCATGCTCTGGAGAACATTTTATTTCACACAATCTTCACATTGGTTATTTGTATGTTGTCATCCATGTTATCTCCTCCTTGTACACTTTCACTTTCCCATCAAGAATCGATAACCATGAATTCTATTTCCACTTCAGAAAAGTCCATCACACCCCCATGGCCATCATTTGTGTCTTCAAGTTGGCATCTTCACCTCGATGCTCATTCATCATCATACTAATCATATATTCATAACTCTACTTTGTAAACAATTATTTTTTAAGGTAATGAAATCCATAGTACAACTTTCCAAGCTCCAAACCAATAACCTATGCCACAAAATACAATTCTCTATAGTATATGCCAAGTAGTGACCCAATAGAGAGAATTGGTCAATTTGATTATGAAAGTAAATGCAAGAAATGAAAACTATACCTTCCTGAATTCCTTTTCTAACCACATTTATAACATTCCTAGCCCCAAAATATGTCATCCTTAAAACTATTGTTACTCCAAACATCCAAATCTAAGCTCCTCATCTTCTTCAGAATGAAAAAACCCACCTCACTAATGCTCTTTTGACCAATGGATACACTATCTCCCAAATTAAAAAATCTTTTCACTCTACCCTTCATTATAAATCTAAAAACTCTCATTCTTCCACCCCCCCCCCCATCTTCTCTTGTTTCTCTTCCTTACATCCACGATATCATTGACCATATTCCAAAGATCTTAGCCAAAAATGATATTAAAACCCTTTTTAAACCCTATAAAACCCTCAAGCATTTATTCAAAATTGGTACTTGGACAAGTCAGATCCTATTTTAGGCCAAGGGGTCTACCAAATCCATTGTTCATGTGGAAAATACTACATTGGCCAAACTATTATAACTTTCAAAATGAATCTTAAAGAACATATAGCTAACATTGTCCACAACTGTACATCCAATTCATCCATTGTTGAACACTCCCACAATTCCAAACACCTTATTTTCTTTGATGAGACCAAAATTATTGCTTCAGCCCCCTTTTATTCCACTCACATAATTCGAGAATCCCTCGAAATAAAAAATCATCCAAATAATTCTAATCAAAAAGGTGGTTGTAAGCTCAAGAAGTCTTGGAAGCCTATCGTCCATCATCTAACTCATTAAGCCTCTCCATCCCTCTTATCCTCCCTTGGCTTCTAGATTTTTTTGCTATCTTTCTTTTATTACTCTATCTCACCCTATCCCTCTTCAATCCGATCTTCTCATTTTAGTAGTCTTCCTTCCCTTCCTATTCTCTCCCCTCTTCCCTTTAATTTGTTTTTAAAACTTATTATGTTTACTTTTCTGGTTTCTTGCTTTGCTCTAAACCCCCATTTTTGTCTTTACTTTTTGGTATTATATTATCTTTCCTCCCATTTATTATAATAATTTCTTATTTTTAGATTATCCTTATAATATTATTACTTTACAACAAATATAGGTTAATATTTTAATATTTTTGAATATTTCCCTATGTAAATGGGTGGTGTTGATTACAGAGCCTCAACAAAAAGCATGATAAACTTAGGTCTGGTCCCCCAAAGACTATTACATTTCTTATTTCCTATTTAATATTGAACAACTCTCTTTTCTAACATTGAAAGCTGTATTGATCTCTAATAATAGATAAAGTATCCACTCTAAAAATTAAACACTTTAAAAAAAAAAAAAAGGCAAATAGTTCAATCTCCAAAAATCTCTATAAAAGTGTTTGTAAATGTCCCAACCTCATTTCATTTCTCCCTTATATGTCTCATGCATTCTCCGATCATATTTCATCTTTATCTTTCCTATCCTCTTTGTTTCACCATACTTTTCGGGAATGTGGGTTTGTTTATGTTGTTAGTCCTTGTCGTAGGCATAGAGGGACTATATTGATCAATAATTCATTGACTTCATATTAGTTTGTCCTTTGACCACAAATATTTGCAAAATCTTTATTGTTGGAGCTAGGGAACTAAAAACATTGATTTTTATATACTAAAAAGTACCATATATGTAGTGATTTGATTGGATAATAGTTTAGAGGTCTTAATGTCGACTTTGCTATTCCCAATGTTTGATATGTTAACATATCCATACCTTTTTATCGTGTACAATATTTTTGAATCATATATTTTCCGTATGTATTGCTTGAACACAAATTAATGCTATCATTAGTTTGAATATTTGTATTAGCATTTTATGCTACCTAAATTTATGGCAATGTTTGATATGCTAGCATATCCAAAGTTTGGCCTTCGAATACATTCTCTAGTGTTCGAACTATTTTTACATAAATTATAATTATTTTTTTGGGCACGTCAAAGACCTGCCACATTGAATTTTTTTCTTAAATGTTTACAGAGAATTTGTAATAGACTTAAATGTTTACCTAACAGGCTTGGCAACGTTGAATGTTTACTTAGCAGGCTTGTTACAATACATTTTATTCCATTTTTTTTTTATATGATTCAGCGACATTGCTGGTTTGTTGGTTCATGCTTTCTTTTTTCATATCCATTGATTTCTTATTTGCCTATTGTTGTTGTTCTTGTTTGCATGTTCGTCTTGTTGCAGTTTGCACGTTTGGGGTTATGCAACCACAAATGGAACTACACCATTTCTGGTGGCCTAGTTTCTACTTTCTTCTTTGTTCATTGTATGTTGTTGATTGTTGTTTGATTCGACTTTGCAGGGCTGGGGTCCTACGGTTGTAGTTGGGCCTTTTCGTGCTTCTTAACTACGTTGTTATTTGCTTCTTGTTCTTGTTTTCCTAGGGTTTGCAATGTTGGGGTGCTGCATCCACAATTGGATCTCTTATTACATTGTTTTGTAGTTGTCTCTCCATAAAATACTATTAAGATAAAATAAAATACAAAAAAATTGCAGTTGATGTAAATTGCATCTCTTACACATTGAACTAGAGTTTGTCGGTCTCAAACTATATTTCATAGCTAGCGATGTTTTTTCCATGGTTTATGTCTTACTATGGTTTCATAGTTATGAGAGTAAGTTTTGATGTGTGAGCGATATAGTTGTTCTCTTCCTTTTTTTTTCTCTTGTAATCTTCATTTATGGTTCTATAGTTTCTCATGTTTCTGTGTTCATTCTGATCGACTGACGTTCGGTTGCATACTTAGCTAGTTTTATGGATCCAGCTTTGCGGATAGGTGTTATCAAACTATGGCAGCTCGTGTTCAGTGTATACATCTTGCACCCAGAACTTTCGTGCTCTACAATTCGACCCCTCACTCCTCGAAATGGAAACCATGCCTCTGCCTGCGATGAGTTTGTCTATCCTACCTATGTTTCCATAATTAGTCTATTTTTCAAAGTTTGACTATTTTTTCCATGGTTTACGTCGTACTAAGGTTTCATAGTTATGAGAGTATGTTTTGTTGTGTGAATGAAATAGTTGTTCTCTCCCTTTTTTCCCTCTTGTAAACTACATTTTTGGTTCTATACTTTCTCATGTTTCTGTGGTCATTCCGAATGACCACCATTCAGTTGTATACTTAGCCAGTTTTATGGACACGGATTTGCGGATAGGTGTTATCAAACTATGTCAGGTTGTGTTCGGTGTATACATATTGCACCCAGAACTTTCGTGCTCTACAATTCGACCCTGCACTCTTCGAACTCACAAACATGCCTTTGCCTGTGATGAGTTTGTTTATCCTACCTACCTTTCCATACTTAGTCTAGTTTTCAAAGTTTGGTGGGTTGACACCTTTCCAGGTTCAAAAAATTTAAAAGCATTTGTTGCTCCCCTCCATCCCCGCTACCTTTTGCCCTTCCCAATAGAAATTAATTATGCTTTCAAAAGTCACAACCAACTAGACAGGTTTGAAAATATTGGATTTAATAAGCGGATATCTCGAGCACATCTCCCATTAAAATGAAGAGATAAGGGAATATTATGGGATCTGGTAATTTATTTTGCCTGCATTTTGAATTTGCAAAAAAAAAAATTAAAAATGGTTGTTTTAGTTTTCTTAAAGGCTTCAGCATAGTCCATGAATGTGTCACCCACAGAGGCCTTGACGTCATGTCCCTCTTTAATATTTTGATATCTTAGATGTCATATTTTGAGAATCTTCTTGGATATAGGAATGTTAATATGTGCTATTGGTCACTAATCAACGTACATATTCGAAAAGATTGGCATTAATAAGTGAAAATATCAAGAACATCTATCATTAAAACAAATTAACACAAAATCTATGGAAAATCATCCAGAGTTGCTTTTAAATACTTATTTCCATTTCTCTCTATTACCAAAGAGTTGCGCTTTAGGGTGCCTTCGTTCTAATATTCCTCATCATGGACATGTAAGACAACTTAGAGATGTGATTGAGGCCCAAATGGAAAAGGAGAGACTGGTTTTATGTGACGTGAGCTTGAGTAAAAAAAAAAAACTGTTATCCCACAGAAACTTAGAGAGAAGAAAAAAAAAAAGAACAAGTATCTTTTGGTTGTTGTTCTCCCTGTATTCGATGCTTTGGTTGGTTGAAAATCCTTCCTGGAGATTTTTTTTTTGATATTCTTTGTTTTCTTGCTGGGAGTTGTAATGGATTTTCAGGTCACATGGAAAATACTTCTTTGTTGAAGTCTATAGTTTCTTCCAACAACATAGATTTGGCAAGTGTATTGAGTTCTGTACATTGCACAAGAATTTTTCTTCCTCAGGGGCATCACACTTACTATGGATTGAAAAATGGTCTGTGATGTTCGTGAATGATGTGAAATATTACTCCATTTGCGAATGTAACCAGAGGCGGGTAACAAAAACTGTATGGGTGGATAAAACGACATATTATCACTACGAAAGTTTCTATTTCTAAGTTTGTTGAGCTACTTCTGGGTGTGGTAATCAACTTGACAGAAACCCATATTATTTTTCAAAGTTTGCTTGGTTTCCTCTAGATGTAGTTACAGACTCCACATATTTGGCATCACCTTCGAACATTCCAGACCTTTATGTGGGCCACCATATCTGCCACAACTATGATGAAATATATATTATGATGCGATCTGCAACATTTGATACACTTGCTAGACCTGTGTTCATGCGTTCTGCAACATTTGATACACTTTCCAGACATGTGCTACCCGAAGAAGTAATGTACTTCAACAAAATAACATTTTGCAGCTGGGTTGGATGTTCCTTCCAATTTACTGTTGTAACATCCTGCTCTGGCGCACTGACAAAACTTATTCTTTAAGGAAACTTGCTCGCAAGTGATCTGGATTTTTATGATGATGAACCACTTAACCTTGATGATGATGTGTCATGATTGATGACAGGATGTTTTACTATTGCTATATACAGGTGCTATTGAGTCAGTTTCATTGAGTGTGCAGGGTTTCGGACCTTGAGGATGCAGAGGCATCGGTGGAACTCCCTTGGACTCCGGATTGAGTCAGGGAGTGGGCTATTTGAGTTGTTTCATTACAGTGATATTGTGTGGTTTTGATGATATGCTATTGATTTCATGATATGTTGTTGACATGATCTGACATGATGGTTGCTGATGCAGGATGACGATAACTTGTCGACCAGACTCACATATGGAGTAAAGGGGACACACACGAGTTCGAAAGAGATTGAGGGAGAGGTGTGACAGTAGCCCTGCCACAGCCTATTAGCACTCCCTCCGTGGCTCGAACCGTAGGTTAACGATTACCTAGTTCGAGAGGATCCACGATGCCGTGAGGGCAGACTACGACAGTCGCTCATGATGATTCTAAGGGGCACGCAATAAGGTGGGGTCCTTATTCGTTAGAGCCCTTAGTCTCCCACAAGTTCACCTGGCGGAGTGTTGACTCCAGGGGTTATAGAGTCTACCAATCCGTCAAGTCAGCGAGTGGCACCCTTGGAGCATGTGGTGCATCCTGAAGGGAACGTCACGGAAAGAAATGCAAATCAGCGAGTGGCACCCTTGGAGCACGTGGTGCATCCTGAAGGGCACGTCGCGCAACGGAA
>ML777343.1:613292-652629 GCA_009831015.1 Picea engelmannii | reverse complement strand
TTTGGAGAACCAGAGGCATGTGTGACACTTGGACGACGGAGAACGTTTAGAGGGTTGTCATTAAAAATTAATTAATTAATGATTTATGAATTAGGTCAGTCTCAAAATTCTATAAAAGGAGGGGAAAGGAAGGAAGAAGGGAGGAACGGTTAGCGTAACGTTACGCTGTCGAGTTGTGGCTTGACGAGTTGCTTGTGAGGAGTTGGGTATATCTCAGCTGTGTTGGAGTGGTAGCTCAGTCGTTGAGGTGAGCTGAGACGCTAGTCTATCTCTGGTTCTTGTGTGGCCCCTTTGCGGCTCAAGGGGCTAAGGGGGAAGCAGAGTACCCCTAGCATTGGCTGGGAGGTACCGGTGAGCTTTCTACGGTCGGCAAGCGGGTCCCGGCACGGAGCACGGGTCACGGCACGGAGCGCGGGACGTGGCACGGAGCGTGGGACGTCTTCCAACGCGGCGTAAGGCAAAGGTACGATTTTTATTGGTAAAGTAGAAAGCGTTTTATATTCGGCAAATTATTGTTATTTGTGATAATATGATGAGATTGTTTGGCATTATATTTTGCAATTTCGTTCAGCAATGATATTGTAGAGCTCGTTTATATTTTGATCATGGGTCACTTTACTTATGATGTCATGTGTTTTTGTGGGAAAACTAATTCGGGAATGCTACATTTTTTGTGTTCTATTGTATGGTAAATTTTTTTGTCCAAGAATCTTTGTTGATGTAACAGATGTTACTACTTCCAAATAAAACTAATTCAATAATGTCTTTGTTGCACGACGTTTTTACTATTATATTGTATGCTAAATTCTTGGTGTCCAAGAACGTATAATTTGATAAATTTCAATTTTTTTTGTGTCCAAAACCCTTTGTTTTAAAGAAAACTAATTTTAGAATGCTAATTTTTTTGTGTTTTTGTCCACGAACCTATGTAATAGATGTTATTACTATTCTATTGTATGTTTTAAAATGTTGATGTAATTTCCATAAATATGTAACATACATTATTAATTTTTGTCCACGAACCTATGTAATAGATGTTATTACTATTCTATTGTATGTTTTAAAATGTTGATGTAATTTCCATAAATATGTAACATACATTATTAATTTTTGATAAATTTCAAAGAAAACTGATTCGGGAATTCTTGTCTAGGAACCTTTGTTGTTTGTTTCAAAGAAAACTAATTCAGGAATGCTAGATTTTTTCTGTGTCCTATTGTATGCTAAATTTTTTTTCTGCAGGCACCTTTGTTGATCTAACAGAAGTTATTACTTTCTAAAAAAACTAATTTGGGAATGTCTTTGTTGCACGACGTTGTTACTATTCTATGGTATGCTAAATTTATGGTGTCCAGGAACCTATAATTTCGTAAATTTCAATTTCTTTTATGTCCAGGAGTCGTTTTTGTAAAGAACAATTTGGGAATGCTATTTTTTTTGTATTTTTGTCCACAAACCTATGTAACAGACATTATTACTATTCTATTATATGCTAATTTTTTTGTGTCCAAGAACCTTTTAAATGTTTTTGCACGATGTTGTTACTATTCTATTGTATGCTAAATTTATGGTGTCCAGGAACCTATAATTTCATAATTTATGGTGTCGAGGAGCCCTTGTTTTAAAGAAAACTAATTTGGGAATGCTAAATTTTTTGTGTTTTTGTCCACGAACCTATGTAACATATGTTATTACTATTCTATTGTATGCTAAACAATTTTTTACATATTTCAAATAAAACTGTTTTATTATCTCCTTTTAAATTTATGTCTTCATACATTTTTATCTTTGACCAGTCTATATGACAAATGCATTTAAATTTTTATATGTAACATACTTTTATTTTTTTATATATTCCAAAATTTCTAGTAGTATGTAACAAACTTTTATTTTTTTTAATATTTCAAATAAAATTGTTTTCTTATCTCCTTTTAAATTTATGTAAAAAATAAATGGTGCTCTGCATGCTAAGCGTATACATGTTGCACACAACATTTCCATGATATACATTTCAAAATTTTCAGTAGTATGTGACAAACTTTTATTTTTTTACATATTTCAAATAAAATTGTTTTCTTATCTCCTTTTAAATTTATGTCTTCATACATTTTTATCTTTGACCAGTCTATATGACAAATGCATTTAAATTTCCAAATTTTTTCTTCCACTCTAGACAAATTTGTAGTTTTTTATATACTTTCAAAAAAATAAATGGTGCTCTCCATGCCAAGCATATACATGTTGCACACATGCATTTAAATTTCCAAATTTTTTCTTCCACTGATCAAATTTGTAGTTTGTTATATACTTTCAAAAAATAAATGGTGCTCTACATGCCAAGCGTCACTTACTTATGCCCCATTTTCTGTGATATACATGTTGCACACAACATTTCTGTGATAAAAAATTTTCACCGAAAACATTCTTCATTTACAATTCAACCCCATTTTCCACAATTTGCTTTGTAACCTTGTTGGCAGGGACTATGCTACCACACAACCTTGTTTGCAAAGAGGTCGATGGTGCCACATATCATACAACAAGATCAAACGAACGAATAAATTTTGAAATCCAACCTGACCACACACTAAATCAATAGGTGACCACATAAACTGATAAATTTCCATGATTGCATCGTTATACTGTACTATCATCACATGAACCAAAGGTCCACAACAAATAATGTACTATCATCACATGAACCAGAGGTCCACAACTACCAAGTACCATCATTTATGAAGGTGTTGTTTAATTTTTCTATGTTTTGATGTGTTATTTGTTCGGATTTGGTGACAAAATGATAGATCTGGATCCTATTATTCTACGTTGGTTACAACCAAATAGACCAAGTTAGAATATGGATAGGGATTGAATTTATTATTCAGTTTCTTGTAAATGTATATAAATACATGTAAGCCTATAGACGCAAAAACAATTGAGTGTGAGTGAGTTGATGTAATCTCCATGATCTGAATAAGAAGACAATTGATGCCTATGCTTGGTGGATGTAGCCCAACATTTGGTTGAACCACGTGAAATCCTTGTGTTCCTTATATGTGTGATTGTTAATTATCATTGTGAATTGTGTTTTCTATGTTGACAATTCTAACAAGTGGTATCAGATATGGTTTAAGGAGCATCAAATTCTCGGAGGAGCCAAAAATGAAATATGTGTGAGGGTGCATCAATTTATACATCCCCGCAGGTCCCTCCTCTCGAATGGTGCAGAGACGTATTACTCATCCTTATGCTTGTGAAAAATTGCTGAAATTTTCATGGTTGAGGAAAAGGAACAGTGCAGAGACATTTTATATCCCTGCACTCCAGTGTTACATGATGTGCAGACTCCCCACACTCCAGTGATAGCATGACGTGCGGACTTCTCACACTCCAATGGTAGTGTGAGGTGCAGACATGCTTATTATGAAAAATTTCCTTCTTAAATTTATTCGCATATCTTTTATGGAGTAAAAAGAATTTTAAAGCATGGTCACAGATTTAAGGTATGAAGTCACGCAGGTTTTAAAATTGAATTTCGTTTTTTTTTAAGTAACGTGAACAAGAAGTCAAGAAGTCAATTCACATGGAGGATTTAAGAGGTATAAAAGAAATTACTATTTGGAATATACTATGCAAAAAGTATAAAGTGAATTTAAAAGGTGAATTCTACTTTTTAAATAAAAGGTGAGTTTGGTAATAAAAGGATTTTTTAAATAAACCTTTTATTAAATATTTTGGGTTAATACTATTATTCCTTCACATTTAAAAGGATTTTTTATAAGCAGTAATTATTGGGAGATTTTTTGTGCTAATGGATAAGATGCAGAGTTCGAAGTTTGAAGTTGAAAAGTTTAGCGGTAAAAACAACTTTGAGCTCTGGAAGCTCAAGATGCACAATCTTCTCGTGTAACAAGGCATGGTGAAGGTGCTTTTGGGAAAAACAAAGCAACTCATGACCATAACAAATGATGTCTCAGATGAGATGGATGTGAGAGAATTGAGTGCCATACGCATGTGTTTGGCTAACAATGTTCTGTTCAATATTGTCTCGGAGAAGACAACAAATGGTTTGTGGACGAAGTTAGAAAGTCTATATATGATGAAATCCTTGACGAGAAGAATCTCCTTGAAGAGACAATTGTATAGTTTGCAGATGAAAGAAGGTACAAAAGTTGTTGACCATTTAAATACCTTTAATACCCTTATAGTTCAATTGACTAGTATGGAAGTTAAATTCAAAGATGAGGATAAGGCTATTACACTATTTTGTTCATTATCTGAGTCTTGGGATAATCTAGTCACCTCTATTAGCTTTATCTTAAAAAAAGTTTTAGATTATGACTCTGTTGTGGGAGATTTGTTGGCTGAGGAGATGAGGAGAAAATCTAGTAAAGAAACCTCAACTTTAGAGGCGATGTTGATCAGAGGTCGAACCATAGAGAAGAATGAGAGAATTTCTTTCTAATCTAAGTCAAGACACAAAAATGGTAAAGAAAAATGATGGTATTGTGGCAAAACAGGACATCTCAAGAAAGATTGTTGGAAGAAAAAGGAATCTGAGGAAAACTCTACGAAGGAAGAAAATTTGGCTGTAACAAATTTAGGTATGACTAATCAAGTTTTATCCGTGTCTAATAATTTACAATATCAAGAAGAATGGCAGTTAGATTCAGGTGCCTCCCACCACATGTGATCACATAGAAATCGGTTCATTTCTTATCAATCTGTTGATGAGGGTGTAGTGTTTATATGGGAAATGGCACTCCCTGTAAAACTGTTGGGGTTGGCAGTATTAGAATCAGGATGTTCGATGGTATTGTTAGGGAATTAACAGATGTTAGATATGTACCTGAGCTTAAATCAAATTTGATTTCATTGGGAGTGTTGGATTCTTGTGTATATAAGTATACAGGTCAAGGTGGAGCTCTCACATTGTTGAAAGGTAATTTAGTAGTGATGAAGGCAACAAAGGTTGATAACCTTTATAAGATGGAAGGGAGTATTGAAGTGGAATATGAAGTGATAGATGTATGTTCTTGTTTATGGCAGAAGCATCAAGGTCATAAGAGCAATAAATAATTGCAGGTACTGGTAAACTGTAAATCATTTCCAGGCTTAACAACTTTGTTTCTAAATTCTTGCTTGTTTTATATCTTTGCAAGCTATGATGGTGGTATAAAGGGATGTGGTGTGTGGGATCCTACTTCCCACAAGGTCATCATTGACAAATATATAGTATGTATGGAACAACCAAAAGGGTTGACTGAATATCACAATGGTAAATTTGTTTGCATGCTAGATAATTCATTGTATGGCCTATTGGTACCGAGACAAATATACAAAATGTTTGAATCCTTCATAGTGAATTAGAATTTTTCAAAGGGTAGGAATGGCTATATGGTTTATAGTACATTCATAGTATTGATGTTCTTTGTTGATGATATGCTCGATGCAAGCCAAAGCATGGATAAAATCGGTAAGAAAATGACTCAGGTGGACAGGACAATTCAGATGAGGGATAAAGGAGCAACAAAAAAAATTAAGGGCATGGAGGTATCCAGAGATGGTAATGGTAAGCTGTGGTTGGAGTTCAGTATGAACATTATAAAACCAATTTTTGTCCCTCTTTCTTTCCATTATAAGTTTTCTTCAAGTATAGGGCCTGTCTATAAAGAAGAAAAGGTTATGTCTTGTGTAAGTTCAGTAGGAAATCTGTTGTATGTGATGAAATGGTTAAGACCAGATGTTTCAAATGATAATGATGTTGTAAAATACATGACAGATTGAGGTGTTGTAGCGAAATGGGTGCTTCAGCGTTTGAGAAGCACAAATAATGGTTACACTGAGATGGTCTGTGATAACTGTAATGTATATTTTACAGGTGTTTTGGAGAGAAGGAGATCTATTACTAAATATGTCTCACAACAAAGTTGTGGAAGACATGTTGGAGGTGGAGTGACCTAGGAAATCCAATGTAACACCCTGTTTCCCCCAGTCTATAAAAATAACTATATTCACCAAGAACTATGGAAAACTCCAAGATGTGAATGTGTGATTTAACGGACCCTGTATAAAGGGTCGACGAATGTAAATGATGTATGTATATATATGTTGCATGACTGTTAAGAGAGGGATGTGATGAAAAAGAGACCACGATGGCTAATGAAAGGTGGTGGAAGGCACCTGGAATGGTGGCATTAACTTCCACCGAACCAATACCATATTGGTCTTTACTGGCTCAAAGACCAAAAAGTTGCTCTCTAGCCCTGGAATGAATTACTCATTGGGATGGTAGATGGGGAGGCTCCTCATGAGTTAATGAGGGGATGGGGGTGAACCGCCCATCTGTACAATCCCTCAGACCTGACCACTACGGGGGAACTCGCGCCACATGCAACCTTGCAGGACAAAGCAAGAAAGGAAGTGTGGGGAGGGAGCATGCAAGAGGGAATCACATAAGGAGAACTAGAGGAACTACGGAGAATACAAGGAGTCTTGAGTAGAGGAGAAGGAGAGTAACCTTTGTCCTTGATTTTCGATGAGCAGGAAGTAGGAGACTGAGTCTCAAAGCCTCATGTTCTAGCTCGGGGGTGGCTAGTGGTAAATCCATTGGGATTCGCTGAGCCTACAGTTGGGTGGAAACGAGCACCCCTCTCAGTAGTTGTGTCATACTTGGTGTTCTTTCTGATAAGTGTTTACATCTCGTATATTGAATTGAATAAAATGGATGCATGCTCATGTTTATACTCTTATAAATGATTGATTCCTACATAGAAGTGTTTGCCTGGTGTTTCGATCATCAACAATGAATGCGTGCTTATACTTATATAACTATAATCAATTTACGTATAGAATGAATAAGTTCAGATTTTGAGCTCGTTCCTTGGAGAGTTGTCCCATGTACTTGAACCATGTCATGCCCTGGGTTGTTTTCTCGAAGGCACCTCCTTTCAAGAAGCTCCATCATATGCCAGAGATGGAGTGAGTTCCTTGAAAGGACTACCATTTTTAAATAAATACTTAAGCTTACTTCACCCCTGTCACAGAGTTCATAGCTCAATAATTTAAGAAGCCCTTTCAGTCAGGTCACCAAGCCTAGTGATAATTACCCAAGAATCCATTGAAGGATTTTATGGCCTAAGTTTGGAAACCTTGCACCAGAAAGAATGGTTCCCTTAGAGTTTGGTGTTTTGGCATTTTGACACCCAGGATACCCAAGGGCAAGTTCCTTGTCTTTGCATGTCACAAAATATCGACTTGCGAAACCCTGAAATGGTATAACGTGGTTAGAGTATGGTGTTTCAACGTTTTAGCACCCAGGATACCCAAGGGAAAATTCCTTGTCTTCGCATGTCATGAAATCCCGACTTGCGAAACCACGAAATGGTATAGTGTGGTTAGAGTTTGGTGTTTCGACATTTCGGCACCCGGGATACCCAAGGGAAAGTTCCTTGTCTTCGCATGTCACAAAATCCCGACTTGTGAAACCACGAAATGGTATAGCATGGTTAGAGTTTGGTGTTTGAGCTTTTCGGTACCTAAGATATCCAAGGGAAAGTTCCTTGTCTTCGCATGTCACGAAATCCCAACTTGTGAAACCCCGAAATGGTATAGCGTGGTTAGAGTTTGGTGTTTCGGCGCTTCAACACCTAGGATACCCAAGGGAAAGTTTCCTTGTCTTTGCATGTCGCGAAATCCTAACTTGTGAAACCCCGAAATGGTATAGCGTGGTTAGAGTTTGGTGTTTCGGCGTTTCGGCACCCGGGATACCCAAGGGCAAGTTCCTTGTCTTCGCATGTCGTCAAATCCTGACTTATGAAACCCCGAAATGGTATAGCGTGGTTAGAGTTTGGTTTTTTGTCATTTTGGCACCTGGGATACCCAAGGAAAAGTTTCCTTGTATTTGCATGTCGCGAATTCCCAACTTGCGAAACCCCGAAATGAACTTAGCATTATATATATATATATATATATCAGCGTTTCGGAGTTTCAGCTCCCGGGAAACCCATATGTGAGACCTCTTGTCATCGCACATCGTGAAATACCGACTTGTGAAACCCTAAAACGAGCTTAGAATATATATATGAACTTCAGAGTTTCGGCTCCAAGGAAACCCAGATGCGAGACTTCTTGTCATCACACATCGCGAAATCCTCACTTAAGAAACCCCGAAGTGAGTTTAGAGGATATATGGTTCGTAGTTTCGGCTTCCAGAAAAGCTAAGTGCGAGACCTCCTGCCTGTGCATATCCCGAAATCCCGAATTGCTAGACCCCAAAATAAAAATAAAGCAGACAAGATATGGTGTTTTGGTGTTTCGACACCCAGAATATCTAAGGGCAAGTCTCTTGTACTTGCTGGTCCCAAAATCCTGACTTGTGAAACCTCGAAATGACATAGTGTGTCTAGAGTTTGGATGTTTTGGTGTTTCTGCACCCGGGAAACCCAAGGGTCAGTTCCCTTGTACTTGCCAGTCGTGAGGTCCTGACTTGCGAAACTCCAAAATGAACTTAGCAATGAATATGGTCTTAGGAGTTTTGGCTCCTGGGAAACCTAAGTGTGAGACCTCCTGTCTGTGCATATCGTGAAACCTCGACTTGTGAAACCCCGAAATAATAATAGTGCGGACAAATATTGATGTCTCAGTATTTCGGCACCCAAGATATCTAGAAGCAAGTCCTTGGTACATGCCAGTCTCGAATTCTAGACTTGTGAAAATCCCGATACAGATTAGCGCATGTAGATTTGGTTTTCAGTGTTTCATCTCCCGGAAAATCCAAAGGGTATGAACCCCTTGTCCTTTTCTACTGTGAAAATCCAATACGCGAAACTCCGAAAGGTGGGATGCCAAGTTTTAATCCGAGGCATTTTTAGATGTGAAAAATTGTTGGTCCCTTTCGGATTTCGGCACTTTGAGAAACAAGAGAGTAGGGAAACACATGCATTGTGATTTCCCAAATCGCAAAAGCCAGAAGCACCTCTCTGGTAAGGCTCATGGTAATATCCAACAATCACATGGGTAAGGATAAGGGATGGTAGGGTCTGCATCAGGCCCCATAGGAATTCGGGGAATTATGTTCCTCTATGAAAAGAAGGAAAAAACCAAAAAATATTAGTTCCCATAGTGGGTGTGTTACAAATTGGTATTATAGCATGGTTACAACATTTGGCCTGCTTGGGCTCATGAATGGATTGCACAGAAACTCCATTCGGAGTACTATTAAAAGGAGTAACTCCTTATCTTGACCCCCCTCAATTAAAAGTCGAAGTTAAGAATGAAAACTCCTAGTGTGTGTGTGCATGTGAAAAATATGAATTATCTACTGGTCATAAATGAATATAAATATTGACTAACAACTAGAATTTTTCTTTTGCACACAAGCGGAAGATCAACCATGGGAAATTACAGACGTATAGAATGGTGACTCACCATGAAGTGGGGGAGGGATCCCACAATAGAGATGAAGAGTCTGACGAAAGGAGGGCAGTAGGGACCCCTCCAGATCTAGCTGAGACTGTGAGGAGCCTCATGGTTGAATTACAAAGTTGCAAGGCTGACAACAAGAGGATGATAAAAGAGCAAGAGAAGCAAATGGAAATTAATGCAGTTTTACTGCAGAGCTTCTCCGACATACAAAGGCAATTGCGACATGAACCCGTGACATAGAAACGTGGTCATGTGAGTGGCCACACTAATAGGAGCACCTTGAGAAAGGTCCACCTGAGATACAAGGGACAAGTGTTGGACAATTCTTCTGGAAAGGAAGTTGGTGACTCAGAGAGATCTTCTAGCAGCAGAACTAGTTCTCATTCCCAAAGAAAACAAAAGAAGCAGAAACTTTCCAAGAGTCATAATCTCGAAGAGTTCAAGAAGGCCAAACCACCCTCCTTCGATGATGAAATAAAGAAAGGAGAGGAAGCAGAGGCCTGGCTTCTTGGACTAAATAAGTATTTCAGAGTCCATGATTTCTCAGAAAACTTGAAGGCCTGAGTAGACACCTTCAACTTGAATGGAAAGGCTTCCATTTGGTGGGAAGACCTTAAGAATGTAAAAGGGATTCACGAAGAAGACTTGTCTTGGGAATGGTTTGAGAAAAAATTCAAGAAGAAATATCTGTCGGAAAAATACTTCGAGGAAAAGGCTAAAGAATTCTATGAACTCAAGTTGGGGAAACTCACAATAGAGGAATATGTCAACAGATTCTTCGAGTTGCTGAGGTATATATCCTATATAAAAGCAGAAAAGGAAAAGGTGCAACGATTCATCAGTGGACTACCTAAGGACCATCAGAACAGGATTGAATTTGATGAACCAAAGACGCTATAAGATACTATCCGAAAGGAAAGATATTGTTATGAACAGCTTGGGCCTCAGACAAGACCTCGCGAAGGCTAGAAGAAGAAGAATAATTTGAGATTCCAGAAAAAGGGGTTTAAATCCCCAAGATTTAAGGACTATAAAAAGAACTCAAGGATGAGCTTCCCAGCCCAAAGTGTACACCAACAGAACTTTCCCTCCTTGAGCGGAAATAAACTTTCTAGATATACCCCAGTAAAGACTGATAACCCAAAGAGAGAACCTTTGAAATGTTGGGGTTGTGGAGAAGAACATCTATTGAGGGAATTCCCGCACTGACAATAGAAGAGATGGAGAATTTACAACGTTCAAGAAGCTACCACTATCAATAACATGGCCAGGAGTGTGTTGCAAATTTATGCAGCCTTGGATAATAACCAAGCTAACCACCAAGATTCAGTGGTAGAAATCGAAGGTATGATCACCAACCATCTAGTGTCTATTCTGTTTGACCCTGGTTCAAATTTGAGTTATATAGCCCCTAAGGTTGTTGATAAATGTAAACTATAGCAACATAAAAATGCCAAGCCATGGTTGGTACAGTTAGCCACTGGCACCAAAAGAAGAGTAGCAAAGGTCATACCAACCTGCCAATTCATTATGGGTGAATTCCCCACCTAAGCAACCCTTAACATATTACCCCTAGGATCGTATGATCTGTTGATTGGTATGGACTAGATAGCCACCCATAAATCCAAACTGGACTGTTACCATAAAACCTTGGAATGTGTAAGTGAAGAAGAAAGAAAAATAACCCTTCAAGGGATCCAAAAACCTGTCTCGGTGAGACAAATATCAGCTCTTCAAATGAGAAAGTATTGCAGAAAAGGATGTCCACTATATGCAATACAGATGTTGAAAGCAATCGAAGATGAAAAACCAAGCCTCGAATACCACCCCACACTAAGAGAATACATAGATGTATTTCCAGAAGAGATACCGGGTTTACCTCTGAGAAGGGACATCGACTTCTCAATAGAATTTGCACCAGGAGCGGTGCTAGTATCTAGGACACCCTACAGGATGAGCACACCTGAGCTAGCTGAACTTAAATTACAACTGAAAGAAATGATGGACAGAGGCTATATCCGGCCCAGCGTGTCTCCATGGGAAGCAGTCCTGTTTGTGAAAAAGAAAGACGCTACCCTCTGACTGTGTATAGATTATAGACAACTCAATAAGGTAACCATAAAGAACAAGTACCCCTTACCCAGGATCGATGATGTGTTCAATCAATTGGGAGGTGCCTCTATATTCTCGAAAATTGACTTGAGATCTAGATACCACCAAGTCTCAATCAAGGGCGAAGACATCCACAAAACAGCCTTCAGGACCAGATATGGTCACTGCAAATTTGTGGTAGTACCATTCAGATTAACTAATGCCCCTGCCACTTTTATGTGCTTGATGAACAATGTGCTCAGCAAATTCCTAAACAAATTTGTGTTGTTTTTTATTGACGACATATTAATTTACTCCAAGAATAGAGAGGAACATGAGGACAACCTTAGGTTTGTGCTTCAAGTGCTAAGAGAACATCAGCTCTATGCCAAATTTAGCAAGTGTGACTTTTTCCAGAAGCAGATACATTACTTGGGCCATGTCCTATCTGAAGAAGGGGTAGCAGTAGACCCTGATAAGATTAGGTCTATCGTGGAATGGCCTACCCCGAAGGACATTTCGGATATCAGATCCTTTATGGGCTTGGCAGGATACTATAGAATATTTATAAAAGGATTCTCCAAGATTGGGAGCCCAATCACTACCCTCCATAAGAAGGGGACAAAATTCACATGGACACAAAAATGTGAAGAAATATTTCAAACCCTGAAACATCTACTGACCCACGCACCCGTGTTGAAGATCACCAATCCTGAAGCTGATTTCCTCATATGAATATGTCTGTAAGGAAGGGCTCAAAGGAGTCCCTATGCAAGGAGGAAGTGTGATCTACTATGAATCCCAAAAATTGAATGAGCACGAAGTAAACTATGTGACCCATGATCTAGAGCTAGTCGCCATAGTGCACGCCTTGAAAATGTGGATGCATTACCTCCTGGGAAGAAAATTTGTACTTATGATAGACCACTGTGGATTACGATATCAGTTTGAACAACCAAAGCTCAATTTCATACAAGCTAGGTGGATGGCCCTCCTTAGAGAGTTTGATTTTAAAATCAAACATATTAAAGGAAAGGAAAATAGGGTGGTCGATGCCCTTAGTAGAAGCATGAAAACAATTCACCTGGCAGCAGTAAGCACCTACGAGACGGATGTCAAGGAAAGAGTCATAAATGCACAAGAGACACACACATTCTTCCATACCATGACCTTGTCCCTGCAGCAAGAACCCACGGGGATAAAATATGGAGGCTACTAGATGATGGAAGGAGGTCTGCTCACTTACAGTAACAGATTGTATATCCCAGATTGTGACGACTTGAAGAGGTTCATAATGGATGAACTACACAAAAGACCCTACACTGGTCATCCAAGATACCATAAGATGATCACGACCACCAGGGAACAATTCTATTGGCCTGGATTGAGGAAAAAAATAACTGAGTACTTAGCCAAATGCATAGAATGCCAACAGGTAAAAGCAGAACACCGACACCCAACAAGATTATTACAACCTCTACCAATCCCAGAATGGAAATGGGAAACCATCTCCATGGATTTCATCACCGGATTACCAACCTCGACCAAACAAAATGATGCCATCATGGTAGTAGTCGATAAATTGAGAAATTCCTCTCATTTTATCCCCATCAAGTCAACTTGTAAGGAAAAAGACATCGCCCGACGTATTCATGAAGGATATATTTAGACTGCATGGTATACCGAAAGAGATCGTGTCTGCCAGAGATACGAAATTTACTTCCAACTTTTCGAAATCACTGATCGCTGGTTTGGAGACCAAGTTACTATTTATCACAGCCTATCACCCTCAAACCGATGGACAGACGGAAAGGGTGAATCAAATATTATAAGACATGATCAGGATGCATGTAATGCATCAACCCAAAAAGTGGGAAGACTACCTGCCACTAGTGGAATTCACCTACAACAACAGCTACCAAGAATCCATGAAGATGAGCCCTTTCGAAGTCCTCTATGGTAGGTCATGCAATACTCCAGTCAGTTGGAGTAATCCCATAAATAGATTTACTATTGGACCCGACATGTTGAAAGAAATGGAATGACAAGTGTTTCAGATGAAACAAAATCTAAAGGTACCTCAGAACCGACAGAAAAGTTACGCCGACCAAAAGAGAACTCTAAGAGAGTTCAAGGCGGGACACCACGTATACCTCAGGGTTAGGCCTAGGAAGAGTTCCCTAAAGATGGGAGAATGTGCCAAGATGGCACCTCGATATTGTGGACCCTTTGAAGTTCTAGATAGAGTGGGACATGTAGCCTATAGGCTAGCACTTCCTCCCACAATAAAAGCACATAATGTTTTCCATCTTTCATTATTGAAGAAATATGTACATGATTCTAATCATATAATTGACTGGTCTGTGATCCAGGTGGAACTGGAGGGAGAATTCCTACCAGAACCACAATGCATACTGAACATAAAGGAAACCCCACTCAGGAATTGAACCATTGCACAGGTCAAGGTGCAGTGGAAACATTTTGGCCTGGATGAGGCTACCTGGGAAATGGAAGATGCCATGAAACAGGCATATCCGATTTTGTTTACTTCTGTACTTACTCGTCCTATTAATAGATAGAACATTGAGGATGATGTTCCTTTAATTGGGAGGGAATTGTAATACCCTGTTTCCCCCAGTCTGTAAAAATAACTATATTGGCCAAGAACTATGGAAAACGCCAAGATGTGAATGTGTGATTTGACAGACCCTGTATAAAGGGTCGATGAATGTAAATGATGTATGTATATATATGTTGCATGACTACTGAGAGGGGGATGTGATGAAAAAGAGACCACGATGGCTGATGAAAGGTGGTGGAAGGCACCTGGAATGGTGGCGTTAACTTCCACTAAACCAATACCATATTGGTCTTTACTGGCTCAAAGACCAAAAAGCTGCTCTCTGGCCCTGGAATGAATTACTCACGGGGATGGTAGGTGGGGAGGATCCTCATGAGTTAATGAGGGGATGGGGGTGAACCTCCCATCCGTAGAAGCCCTCAGACCTGACCATTGCGGGGGAATTCGCGCCACACGCAACCTTGTAGGACAAAGAAATAAATGAAGTGTGGGGAGGGAGCATGCGAGAGGGAATCACAGAAGGAGAACCAAAGGAACTCCAAAGAATATAGCGAGTCTTGAGCAGAGGAGAAGGAGAGTAACCTTTGTACTTGACTTCCGATGAGTGGGATATAGGAGACTGAGTCTCAAAGCCTCGTGGTCTAGCTCAGGGGTGGCTAGTGGTAAATCCGTTGGGAGTCACTGAGCCTACAATTGGCTGGAAACGAGCACCCCTCTCAGTGGTCATTCCATACTTGGTGTTCTTTCTAATAAGTGTTTACATCTCATATCTTGAATTGAATAAAATGGATGCATGCTCATGTTTGTACACTTATAAATGATTGATTCCTGCATAGAATTGTTTGCCTGGTGTTTCGATCAGCAACAATGAATGCATGCTTATACTTATAGAACTATAATCGATTTATGTATAGAACGAATAAGTTCATATTTTGAGCTCGTTCCCTGGAGAGTTGTCACATGTACTTGAACCATGCCATGCCCTGGGTTTCTTTCCCGAAGGCACCTCCTTCCGGGAAGCTCCATAATAATCCAGAGCCAAGGTGAGTTCCTTGAAAGGACTACCATTTTTAAATAAATACTTAAGCTTACTTCACCCCTGTCACAGAGTTCATAGCTCGATAATTTAAGAAGGCCTTTTAGTCAGGTCACCAAGCCTGGTGATAATTACCCAAGAATCCATTGAAGGATTTTATGGCCTAAGTTTGGAAACCTTGCACCAGAAAGAATGGTTCCCTTAGCGTTTGGTGTTTCGGCGTTTCGGCACCCGGGATACCCAAGGGCAAGTTCCTTATCTTCGCATGTCGCAAAATCCCGACTTGCGAAACCCTGAAATGTTATAGCATGGTTAGAGTTTGGTGTTTCGGTGTTTCAGCACCTGGGATACCCAAGGGCAAGTTCCTTGTGTTCTCATGTCGCGAAACCCCGAAATGGTATAGCGTGGTTAGAGTTTGGTGTTTTGGCATTTAGGCACCCAAGATACCCAAGGGCAAGTTCCTTGTCTTCGCATGTCATGAAATCTTGACTTGTGAAACCCCAAAATGGTATAGCATGGTTAGAGTTTGGTGTTTTGGTGTTTTGGCACCGAGGATACCTAAAGGCAAGTTCCTTGTCTTCGCATGTCATGAAATCCTGGCTTGTGAAACCCTGAAATGGTATAGCATGGTTAGAGTTTGGTGTTTCAGCATTTAGGCACCCAGGATACCCAAGGGCAAGTTCCTTGTCTTCGCATGTCACGAAATCCCGACTTTCGAAACCCCGAAATGGTATAACATGGTTAGAGTTTGGTGTTTTGATGTTTCGGCACCTAGGATACCCAAGGGCAAGTTCCTTGTCTTCGCATGTCGCGAAATCCCGACTTGTGAAACCCTGAAATGGCATAATGTGGTTAGATTTTGGTGTTTCGGCGTTTTGACACCTGGGATATCGAAGGGAAAGTTTCCTTTTCTTTGCATTATGCGAATCCTCGACTTGCGAAACCCCAAAATGGTATAGCATGGTTAGAGTTTGGGGTCTCGGCATTTCGGCACCCGAGATACCCAAGGGCAAGTTCCTTGTCTTCACATGTCGTGAAATCCCGACTTGTGAAACCCAGAAATGGTATAGCGTGGTTAGAGTTTGGTGTTTCGACGTTTCGTCTCCCAAGATATCCAAGGTAAAGTTTCCTTATATTCGCATGTTGCGAATTCTCAACTTGCGAAACCCCAAAATGAACTTAGCATTATATATATATATATATATATATATATATCGGTGTTTCAGAGTTTCAGCTCGTGGGAAACCCAGATGCGAGATATCTTGTCATTGTATGTCGTGAAATCCTGACTTGCAAAACCCCGAGACGAGCTTAGAGTATATATATGAACTTCGGAGTTTTGGCTTCCGGGAAACCTAGATGCGAGACTTCTTGTCATCGTGCATCACGAAATCCTGACTTGAGAAACCTCGAAGTGAGTTTAGAGGATATATGGTTTGGAGATTCGACTCTCGGTAAACCTAAGTGCGAGACCTCATGTCTGTGCATATCCTGAAATCCTAACTTGTGAGACCCAGAAATAATAATAGAGCGGACGAGATATGGTGTTTCGGTGTTTCGACGCCCGGGATATTTAAGGGCAAGTCTCTTGTACTCGCCAGTCCTGAAATCCCGACTTGCAAAACCCCAAAATGACATAGTGTGTCTAGAGTTTGGATGTTTCGACACCCGGGAAACCCAAGGGTCAATTCCCTTGTACTCCCCGGTCGTGAGGTCCCAACTTGCGAAACTCCAAAATGAACTTAGCAATGAATATGGGCTTAGGAGATTCATCTCCCGGGAAACCTAAGTGTGAGACCTCCTGTCTGTGCATATCGCGAAACCCCGACTTGTGAAACCCCGAAATAATAATAGCGCGGACAAGTCTTGATGTCTCGGTATTTCAGCACCTGGGATATCTAGAAGCAAGTCCCTGGTACATGCCAGTCCTAAATTCTCAACTTGTGAAATCCTGATACGGCTTAGCGCATGTAGATTTGGTTTTCGGTATCGGCGCCTGGAAAAAATGAAGGGTATGAACCCCTCGTCCTCTTCTACCGCGAAAACCCGGTACGTGAAACTCCGAAAGGTGGGATGTCGGGTTTTAATCTGAGGCATTGTTAGATGTGACAAACTATTGGTCCCTTTCAAATTTCGACACTTCGAGAGACAAGAGAGCAGGGGAACACATGCATCGCAATTCCCCGAATCGTAAAAGATGGAATAACCTCTCCGGTAAGGCTCGTGGTAATAGCCAACGATCACATGGGTAAGGATAAGGGATGGCAGGGTATGCATAAGGCCCCATATGAATTCGGGGAATTCTGTTCCTCTGTGAAAAGAAGGAAAAAGCCAAAAAATATTAGTTCCTGTAGTGGATGTGTTACATCCAAACTCGTGCAAGTCACACAGGCAAGATCATGAAACTAGTTTTATTAGAGAAGCTGCAGTGGTGCTTGGCTTCTCTTGGCTTGCAATAAAGGTGATGAACAAAAGCAATGAGGTATCAGGTTAATTGTTTTCAAGGTGGAGATTGTTGGGATTTGGTGACAATGAATTTCTATTGATAGATCTGGACAACCAAATAGAACAAGTTAGAATATGGATAGGGATTGCATTTATTATTCAGTTTCTTGTAAATGTATATAAATACATGTAAGCCCGTAGAGGAAAAAACTATTGAGTGTGAGTGAACTGATTTAATCTTCATGATCTGACTAATAAGACAACCGATGCCTATGCTTGAAATCCCTATATTCCTTATATGTGTGATTGTTAATTATCATTGTGAATTGTGTTTTTGGAGTTGACAATTCTAACATTATTTAACTTTTTCATGTTTTGATTTTTTTTTGAAATGTGGTTATATATATTTGTAAAAAATTATTATTTTTTGTTGTTTAAAATATATTTTCTAATATTGAAATGGATTCAGTCTATTGGATTTTTTTTGAGACATTATTTTTGAGACATTAGGATTATATAGAAATAATAACTAGAATCTTAGAATCTAACAATTTTCCATCAAATTTAAAACAAATATCACCAAAAAATATTACCTTAAAAGACCTAAAACATAGAATATTTAGACTAAATGCATTATTAACAACTGTTATGCGATTACTTCACAGTCCCTGTCATAGGCATAGAGGCTGGACTATATAAATCGATAAATCGTTGAATGCATATTACTTTGTCCTTTGACCCGAAATATTTGCACAATACCTATTGTTGGAACTATGGAAACAAAAGCATATATTTTTATATAATAAAAAGTAACATATATGTACTGATCTGATTGGATAAGAGATTGGAGGTCTTATCGCCAACTTCACTATTCCCAATGTACTACATGGCAACATATCCAAAGTTTTTCTCGTAGTCAATATGTTTTAATCATATATTTTTCCTGTATCTTGCTTCAAGGTTGATTAATGTTAGCATTAGTTCGAGTGTTTGTATTAGCATTTTATGCTACCCGAATATATCCGCAAGTTTTGATATGTAATAAGCATATTGAAAAGTTTTGATATCCAAGCTTTGTAGTTATTGAGAATTCCAAAGTTTATAGCGTCTTTGGCGGATGTATATTTCTTGAAATGTATTGACACTTATTCTGAGATGCGTCAATAAGACTGACTACATAAATTTTCACATGACGCGACGTTTTGCAACACCCCTGACAACTTAAATGTTTGAATTCCACGAGGTGATTAGACAGCCTGAGAGTCTTAAATGTTTATGTAAATACAGTTCTCAGAGTACATTTTTCCTCGAAATTTTCTATACAGTTACAGTGAATATGCACTTGATTGTCTACTGCCAGTTCAATAGCCATTGTATGTTTCTTCCTTGTTCTTCCATTGAAGCTACATACATTGTTTACTGGTTCAATGACTGCTTCTTATTCACTGGTTTGTCGGTTGTTGCTATTGCATGCTTCATCCTCGTAATAATTGAGGCTACATACATTGTTTACTGGTTCAGTGAGTGGTTCTTGTTTGTTGGTTTCTCGATTGTTTCTTGTTGTTGTTTAGTTGGTGATTCAAGTTGTGCTTTTGCATTTCATCATTTCGAAGTAAGTTTCGATGTAGTGGTTTCATTTTTTATTCCTTGTTTGTTGTTTAGTTTGTAGTTTGCAAGTAATAATGTTTTCTTATTTGTAGTCGCATGTTCCTTGTGTGTTTCCAGTTCCTTTTCTGTTTGGGTTGCAGTTTCGTAATTGTTGGAGATACATATGTTGTTCACTGCCTTGATGGTTCTTGCTGGTTCGTTGGTTCCCGGGTTGTTGGTTCTGTTTGTTTGGCTGGGGTTTGCGCTTTGGGGTGCTACGGGTGCAATTTGTCCTCTTCGTTCTTTCTCACTGGTTTGGTCCTTACTGGTTTCTTTTCTTTGATTCGGCCTTGCTGGGTTGGGGTGCAATGGCAATGGTTGGAGCTTTTATTTTTTCTTTTTCTTTTTGGATTGTTATTGTTTTGTTTGGAGCACTTTACGGTGTTCAACCCCTACACCCATCAATGGATATGTAGTTGTTTTATTTTCCATGTCTACTGAAGTTGAGATCTGTTATTCTGTGAGATTTTTCTGGTGCTGCAGTCCTGCCATGAAAGAAAATAGTTGCATGAAAAATTGTTCAAGGATTACATGTGAAGTTACAATACCCATTGTTTTTTTATTGGAATAAAGCATATGTATGTAGGGTACATCATAAGCCATGTATGGTCAGATGTGTGGATATGATATGAAATGTCATTTCTCCTCTACATAGATTGGTGTGCGCAGGATGAAATTTGTGTTGTTCTTGACATATGATATGTGCAACAAAGATTCTACAATATTATATTTTCATTTCTGGAAGCATGTGTGGGTAATTAGCCACAGAAAATTGAGAACTCGTATCACATGCACAACAGTCTGTGTAGAGGATAAAGAACATGGCTAGAGGGCATATGTGGATAAACTCCCAGGGAAAAGTAGAAATCATTTAGTTGCGGCCATGCAGTTGCGTGATATTTTGTGCCTTGTAATATATTTTGGCCAGGGAAAAAAATTGTACATGTTTATAGCCATGGATAGAGAAGCGCAAAGGTTCATGTTTCTGCCTTTGTAGATTGTTCATTGAGTCATTTTTTCTCTATGTACATATTTCTTGTTCTCCGTTGAATACTAGATTCCATTGATATTCAGTAAATTTTGTGGGTTCCCAAATTGAAACAAACAGAGTAGCTGGAGAAAAGGAGAGAGTCTGGACTGCATTGACTGAAGAGGATATAGAAAGGTACATTCTCATGTTGTTGTTTCATATTCTGCTATTTTGTATTTCATTTAAGGTCTGGATATGTGTTAAGCTAGTTGTGTGCCTTCCTACATGGTAAGTTTTCTTGGTTCCATATGTTCATTCCTGCATACTAAGCTAGTGCATGTCCATTGTGTTTGCGTTCCATTGTTGCATTTAAACAAACAGAATGGCTGGACAAGATGACGGACTCTTTGGTGGGTAAATAGACCTGTTTCTTTTTGTTTTACATGTCTGTTTTGAAGCTAACTTGCCTTCCTGTCGATTGCATCTTCCGTGTTGCTTCCTTGGAAAAAATAGGTTGCTTGGATAGGGAGATGAATTCTTCTGTACAGTAGAAAAGGGTTCTCTAGTATAATATTCTAAAAGGTATACCAAATGTGACAACAAATTAAAGATACAAACCGGGTGTATATTTTCTTAGCCCTGATGTCCATCTACAAATGCTTGCATCAAAAAAATTTGGACAAGTGAGACGACCATGAGTAGTCAGTCATCTCAGATCGGTGGACCGACAAGGCCAAAGGTAGAGATGCATACGCTCTTGTCTTACTATGTTTACTAGATAAATTTCCCGGGCTATATATTCATCTATGGCATGGCGAATATGTTGATTGCATCTGCAGTACATGGTTTGTAGCTCACAAGAAGTATCATCAAGTATGATCAAGACTCTGAACCTGTTGCATGTTCCGCAGTCTAAGAGGTGTTGTTGTAAAACTCTGGCTCCATAGTTCATCAAAAGTATGCATGTACTTGTAGCACACTACCATTCACTTTAGTTTTCCTATTCAAAAAATGTCTTCAGGTCTAGAGTTATGACATCCAAAGTATTGTTAATAGAGGCCTTAAACCACCACCAAACTAGACAGGTGTTCGTCGGGGACATAATGGTTGTCTATACCACCTACTTGGACAAGGAAAACAAAAGTAGACCCATTATGCATGTTGATACGGTAGTCAAGGATGCCATGATGACAGTCAGACTAACTGTTCCTCCACAACTTGTCTAGAAACATGCAAAAAAGATATTGCCACGTAGTGGGATATGCATTACAAATATTAATATATTGTCAAAAATAGTATATGACTGTGGTGATTGCGATCTAATTATTTCGGTCAATGAAACAAGCATTGTGGAAAAAAATCCTCCTATTTTCTCAGAATACCGCTTCCTCCCAGACTCGACTATTAGGGAACTTGCACAGAGAACTTATATTTACCCAATGGGAATGATTGGGGTTGTTGTCACACTAGCCAGGAAATTTGGGTCGTAACACATTCTCCATATAAAGGATGGAGAATTGAACAATGATACGGCAATGGTACTGCTTTTCATATTCAGTTTTGTTGTTTACTTTCACTTATGCATGTATGTCAAATAAGTTACACAAATATTGCACTGTTCCATGTTGCAGCTACAATTGTTCGATACGTATTCAGATTTTTTTTCATCAATAGAACAACAATTGCATAGAGGGAAGATTCCACTTATGCTGTTCAAAAATATAACAAAAAAGAAGGATGCTAGAGAAACGATCTTTCGGACAACCCAGTCAACGTTTGTAATAGAGTTGCAAGAAAATACAATAAAAGATATGGAGAAGCTAGCTAGCTCTACAATTGTTGTGCATATACATTTACAAAATCATCCTCGCATTGCTTATAGATATAGCTTTCAACAAATTTCTGTAGATGTTAAATTTTTCTTTTTTGTTTTAAAGGGGAGGGTGGGATGCAGTTGTGTATTATATTGTTCAATGTATTAATTCCTTTGTTCTCATTCCCAGGTTGAAGTTCTTTTAGTTGCAGCCAATGTGTACTCGACCCCCTTTGAGCCTGTTTGTGCAAAATAACATTTTGATGCCTCTGCCTCCGCTTTGTTAACTGATGATACGATTGATTGTCTGCGATGTGGTGAAAAATGTCCATATATTTATGGACATTTCCTCAGTGGTGTTATTCAAACTGTGATAAACACAACCGTGCACTGTATGATCAGGAAGTCGTTGTTACAAAATGTGCTTCGTGAGTTGGAAGAGTTTTTGTATGAAACATATCTACAGAAAAAGGCAAGGAGCCTCTACATGCTGCAATAGCTTCAGATACAAAGAAAATTCACCTTAAATGAGGAAAATGCAATTTTGCATATTGGATGAAAAGGGGAAAAAAAAATTATATGAAACTTTGAGAGGAAATGAAAAATACCTCATGTCTCTCTGTAATATTTGTTCAACATCCAGATGAAAGTTTGTTTCAACAGAAAACAAATGTGGCGATGTCTTTTCTTTGTATATCAAATTGTTTGGTGCAAAGGTCGATGGGTTCTACTCTATGGAACCTTCTGGGAACTTGCTTATGGACTGTTTAAAGTATGGTTGGTTCTTGGTTATCTGCTTTTCCTGTCAATTTGTATACTCTGGGACTCCAGTTGTTCCTTGGAGGACAACAAACAATATAATTGTTTTTTTTTTATCCAACTGGGACACAGATCCGCCTGGTAATTTCTATGGTGTTGTAATGCAATTGTACTGTCACTTGCTTTAGCATATTTCCTTCATATATGAAATTGGTCAAACTATTGTTATGAAATAATTTGAAATCAATGAATATATAGCGTCCGAACTGCGAATGTCCTCACATACAAACAAGAGGCTATTAAAATACAAATTGGTCCTTTTTTTCACATTTTTTCTTATTCGATGAAGTTAGTCAGATCAATATCCAGGAATAATTTGAAATCAATGAATATTTAGTGTGCGGAATGCAATTGTGATATCATATGAACAACAGGCCCTTAAAATTCAAATTGGTCCTTGTTATGCTTGTGGTTATAGAATTTAAAAAAAAAATCTTTTCTTTCCTTGATTCTTTTAAGGATAAGCGATTTAACTTCCTTTAATAATTTAATGTGCCAGCTCTCAAGTCCATCTGTCAATCTGTATATGGAGGATCTTCAAACTCTATTCAGAGGACAAGGAACAATGAAACTGCAATGTTTCCCCAGGCAGCCCACAAGTTCCTTTGTCAATTTGTATATCGCGGAGTTGTGGGTAGATTTTGTACAGCGTGAAACAATACAATTTTTTAGCCCGTGAGCCCGAACAAAAGAGGCCCATTTTTTATCCCACGAACCCCACAGCCCCCGATAAAAAAAAAATGTTAAATATGAAATACATACGGAATTGTTACGGGACAATAAAAGTGTAATGTTTAGCAAACCAGCCCGAGTCCTCTTGTCAATTTGTATATGGCAGAAGTATGGATGCTATTTATAGCAGAGGGAGCAATGGAGACTCTATTTTTGGACCACCCGACCGCGAACCCGCCATCCAAAAACTTCCTATAAGTGCAATGTTTAGGCAACCAGCCCGATTCCTCCTGGTAATTTGTATATCGCAGAATCCTGGGTGGTATATGTAGGAGAGGGAACAATAGAGACTCTATTTTCAACCCGCCAGGCCGCCAACCAACGATAAAAAAAATTCCCAAGTATGGAATGAGGAATCCGCATATGTTGTATAAAATCTCATTCCATAGTTAATATAAAGACTGTGTCCACAAGTCCACTTGTCAATTTGTATGTCGCAGAATTTAAGATGCTATTTGTAGAACACGGAACAATAGATGCTTAATTTTAAGCCTGTCGGGTCCGTAATCCACGATCCAAAAAGCGCTCATGTATGGAATGAGGGATCCACATATGTTCTAGAACAATGTCTTTGTACAGTAGGGAACAATAGAGGCCCAATTTCCAACCCGCCAACCCCAGAGTCCCCGATAGAAAAAAATCGATAATTATGAAATTGATACGGAATCGCTATGGGGCAGTGAAAGTCCAATGTTCAACGAAGAAACCCGAGTCCACTTGTGAGTATGAGGGTTCCACATACTTAATTTTCAGCTCGCCTAACCGCAAACCCGCAATCCAAAAAATGCCCATCTATGGAACAAGGGATCTCCATATGTTCTAGAACAATACAAATGCACTGTAAATCCAAGCAGCCCATAGCTCCTCCTGTCAATTTGTATGTCACGGAAATCTAGGTGCTATTTGTAGGATATGGAACAATAGACACTATTTTCGACTGGACAGGCCGTAAAACCACGATTCAAAATCTGCCTAAGTATGGAATGCGGAATCTGCATATGTTGTATAAAATATCATTCCATAATTTATATAGAGGCTATGTTCACAAACCAATGTGTAAATTTGTATATCGCGGAAGTGTAGATGCTATTTGTAGAACACGGAACAATAGATACTTAATTTTTAGCCTTCCAGGCCGCCAACCCGCAATCCAAAAAGTGCCCATGTATGGAATGAGGACTCTGCATATGTTCTACAAAAATACAAATGCAAAGTCCAGCCAAGCAACCTGTAGGTCTACATATGTTGTAGAAAAATGTATTTGTATAGCACAGAACAATAGAGGCCCAATTTCCAACCCGCCAGCCCCAAAGCCCCTGATAAAAAAAATTTGCTAACTATGAAATTGATATGGCATCGCAATGACACAATAAAAGTCCAATGTTCAGCGAAGCAGCCTGAGTCCACCTGTCAATTAGTATGAAATTAGTGATTCGCATATGTTTTATAAAATATCATTTCATAATTTATATACAGACTTTGTCTGTAGGTCCGCGTGTTAATCTGTATATCGCAGAAGTGTGGGTGTTATTTGTAGGATCCAGAACAGTAGATACTTAGTTTTCGGCCCGCCAGGTTGCGAACCTGCGATCCAAAAAATGCCCAAGTATGGAATGAGGTATCCGCATATCTTCTAGAACAATACAAATGTAATGTTAAGCAAGGTAGTTCGTAGCGACTCGTGTCAATTTATATGTCACGGACAGCTCCAGAGCCCCGGATCAAAAAAATTTGCTAACTATGAAATTGATATGGGATTGCAACAGGACAATAAAACTCCAATGTTCAATGAAGCAGCCCAAGTCCACCTGTCAATTTGTATATCGCTGAAGTCTGGATGCTATTTGTAGGCAACGAAACAATAGACTATTTTCGGTGTGTCAGGCCGCTAACGCGTGCTCCAAAAACTACTTAAGTATGCAACTAGTGATCCACATATGTTGTGTAAAATCTCATTCCATATTTTATATACAGATTATGTCCACAGGTCTTCCTGTCAGTTTTTATATCGTGGAAGTGTGAGTGTTATTTGTAGGATACGGAAGAGTAGATACTTAATTTTCAGCCTGCCCGCCCGCGAACCTGTGATCCAAAAAAGTGCCCAAGTATGGAATGAGGGATGCGCATTTGTTCTAGAACAAAAAAAATGCAATGTTCAGCCAAGCATCCTGTGGCGACTCGTGTCAATTTGTATGTCGTGGAAATCTTAGTGCTATTTGTAGGACAGAGAACAATAGAGACTCTTTTTTCGACCCGCCATACTGCAAACCCGCGATCAAAAAACTACCTAAATATGGAAACAGGGATCCACATATTCTCTATAAAATCTCATGTCGATACTTTATATAGAGTCTCATCTCCGCAACTCCTGCTGTCAATTTGTATATCGTAGAAATCTAGGTGTTATTTGTAGGAGATGGAAAAATAAAGACTCTATTTTCGGCCTGCCAGGCCGTGAATCCAGGATCCAAAAACTACGTAAGTATGGAATGAGGAATCTGCATATGCTGTATAAAATCTCATTCCATAATTTATATAGAGACTATGTCCGCAAGCCCGCTTGTAAATTTGTATATCGCGGAAGTGTAGGTGCTATTTGTAGGACATAGAACAATAGATAATTAATTTTCAGCCTGCCAAGCCACAAATCTGCGATCCAAAAGGAGCCCAAGTATGGAATGAAGAATCCGCATATGTTCTAGAACAATACAAATACAATTTTTATCCAAGCAACTCGTAGGTCCTCCTGTCAGTTTGTATATCGTGAAAATGTGGTTGTTATTTGTAGTACAGGGAACAAAGAATCCGCATATGTTCTAGAATAGTACAATTGCAATGTTTAGCCAAGAAACCCATAGGTTACTTTCAATTTGTATACCATGGAAATCTACATGCTATTTGTAGGAAACAAAACAATCTTTAGTATTTTTTCAGCCCGCCAGACTGTGAACCCGTAACAAAAAAGTGTCAAAGTATGGAATAAGCGATCTACATATGCTGTATAAAATCTCATGTCTATACTTTATATAGAAACTCATCTCTGTAACTCCCATTGTCAATTTGTATATCGTGGAACTGCAGGTGCTATTTGTAGGGCATGGAACAAAAGATACTCAATGTTCAGCCCGCCAAGCCACGAACATGCGAAACAAAAAGTGCCCAAGTATGGAGTGACAGATTCGGATATGTTCTATACAATATGATGTCCATACTTTATAAAAGTACATGTTTAACCAAGCAACCCACAATGTTGAAATAACCAACCTGCAACTCTGCCTATCATTTTGTATCTCGCAGAAGTGTAGGTGCTATTTGTAGGACATAGAACAATAGAGGCTTTTTTAGTCCGCCAACGGGTTGGTGCTTTTAAGAAATTTTTGATTCTTAATGTCTTTTGGTTGTCACTGCCACCTTCGCACTTTTTTCTAATTATGCAATTAGTGAGTTGTGATGGTCACAGCTCATTTTGCACGAACCCTGAAAATTGTCATTGATCAACAAAAGGCTTGAGGAGATATTCCATTGATACACATTAAACCAAACTTTGTGGAGGCTTATATTATCCCTCCCAGATTTTCATTTGAAACATCGTCTCGAGCAAACGGAAATTCTTAATAACTTGTGGCGGCATTTCTCTCCACACACAGAGTCAACACATTCGAGCATAATGGCCACAGGTTCCACTATTCCAGGTCATATTCTTACTATTCATCTCTCTCCGGCCACGAGAAAAAAATGAGATGGTCCCTTGGTACACCGAGAGATATATTTCAAGCCAAAAAACTTGATGCCAACCTTGGCTACTCAAAGAACCTGCCCACTTCCAGTCATGCCTATCGCAGAACTTTATGCCATGAATTCCAAGCCAGAAGAAGATGATCTGATGGATGATTATACGGCAATGGATGGTGGCAATGCAGAAAATATTCCCACTCCTGGGCCCAAATTGAAATGACCCATAACGAACAGACCTTCCCAGCTCGGTGATCGCAGTCTTGACAACACCAAAAGGAGTTTCAGAAAAAAAAAAACCGACAGTGAACACAATAACCACTTTGCACTGCCAAAGTACGAATTCAAGAGTTCCAAATTAGTCCGTTCTGGGAGGAAGAATTTGACTGTAAAGAAATCATATGTTGATGTTTTGAGAGATATATTTCAATCCAAAAAAATATTGTTTAACATTTTCGGGTATCAGGTGCAAAACTTTCGCTGCTGCAACGCATTTTCTTACTAGTTATCTCCTTCTGTCCAGAATGGACTAATTTGGGCCTCTATAATTGCACGTGCAAGTTGTACTACTGAATTTTTTTCGACTATGAAGAGCCAGTTTCAACTAAGGGATATTCCACTTGTCTTGCAACCATTTTCATCTTCTTCCTCAAGCAAAGCTTCTGAAAAATATCAATTTCAGCAGAGGATGATTAATCGAGGAGAAAACTCCAAGGATCTTGCATACTGCGGAACCCGTGCCTGTGTTTGTTGCAGATACCTTCAATGTTTTCAACCGAAGAACTGGATCCAATTTCTAAGCATAGATGTACAGTACTCAATACTTTTCTTATTTTTTTAAATATATTTGTTATTACGAAATTTTGGCCTTGGACTCTTCGTCTCTGCCACTTTTATGGGTTTTACGCATGTTCTAATTGGCATACTTTAGTGCTCTCGTACTTATTCAATCTTTTGTTTACTAATACCAATGTAAAATGTTCTAGCAAAATTGTTCTTCTTATTTCTAGAGATGCAATTATTAAGTTTTAATGCCAATTAGTACAAAACAAAGTTCACTACTTCAGTTGGTATGTTACAGTCATGGAATAATGTATCAAGAACATAACTGCATGCGCACGTTGCAATAAAATGTAATCTTGAACAACGCATTTCCTGATAACTAGTAGATCATGATTTTGCAACAATGGGGCTTCTTTGAAACCAATTCACACTTACAAAAAATGTCTTCTACCTTTCTATTTTCCCAATTCATGCGTTTTCAGCCACCGCTTCCCCTTTCTTTAAATTGACCCTCTATTGTTCCCTGTCCCACAACTACCACCCAGAGTTCCGCCATATAGAAATTGACAAGAGGAGCCCGCTAGCTGCATCAACATTGCACCTATACTTTTCTATGACCTCCAAACAACATTCGTAGCTCTTCTATATACAAATTGACAGATATACAAATTTGCAACCATTCTTAGATCATGCCTTTTTCCGTATTACGGTCGACTTATCATGCCCTTTTCATGATCTCTTTTGTTTTACACATTTTGCAGTCAAAAATTCTGAAACATGAAATTTTACCCTTTTCCATATTACAGTCCACCTATCATGCCCTTTTCCGTGATGCACATTTTTTTCACTAAAAACTTTCGAAAAATACAATTTAACCACCGCTTCCTCGCATATTTACTGGAACTATTGTCAACCCATTTTTCTGCTTTCCATACTTTGCCATTTGTTCAAATTTCTTTAGGGAATCATCCATTTTCCAGGTTGAAGAAATATTCAGTTCGTAGTCATTGTTTCTTGTGCCGGCGTCCTTTTGGAATTAGCAGTTGGCAATTATATAGAAGATCTTATTGTTATGCATGCAATTAGCAATTTCCCTATTCCATACTTATCCAGTTTTCCAAAATTCCGCAAATATACAAACCGGTCGTTGAACGCCCCCTTCATGATCTCTTCCTGACTATCATCGTAACCCTTTTTTGAATCACTTCCAACCGCTTTTCAGAACTTTCCATTCTTTCCTCGCTCTCCACCATCTCTGTCACCTTCGCACTTCTCTACAATAAAAGAAAATATAAAGTTCTATATATATAGACATATCTTGTTTCTAAATATGGAATTACTGGCATTTAATTCTAACAGGCCATCATGCAGAAAGCGTATATATTGTCATTGATGGGCGAAAGGGTCGAGGAAATCTCATATTCATGTGCATTAAACCAAAATTTGTGGGGAGATTATATTGTCCCTTTCGAGTTTTCATTTCAAAATCATGAAATCCCTTTCACATCATGTGGCCTTCGCACGCTCAAGAAACCTCCATTCCTTATTTTCTCTTCATCACACCCGCCACCTTCTCATTTCTAAATATGCAATAAATAAACTTTATTCCTAATATTTCATCATGCACCACCAATACCGATTGTCATTAATCAGTGAAAGGCTCGAGGAGCTTTCCCATTCATAAGCATTTGACCAAGATTTAGCAAAAAGTTACATTATTCACTGTGACTATTTATTTAACCATCATCTGTATCAAAGCAACCTTCTCATAAACCTATGGCATCAATTCTGCACCAGTTCTGTGGAGATACAATGAACATCTTCGACCGTCACGACCATAATTTCCACTAGTCCAAGGCATTTTCCTATTACTCAACCTTTGCCGCAAAGAACCAAGTAATTTGGACCTCCGGGATTTCTCATGCAAGCTGTGTGCCTGAGGTTTTTGACTGTAAGGACCTGGTCTCTTGGTGCGCTGATAAATTTATTGCAAGGAAAATAATTATTCCACTGCACGACCGCTCTTATATTTCTTTGTCATCTTAGCTCTTCCAACAGATGCTGAAATTGCCCAAGCTAACATTGGTGTTCAAAGGAGAAGATTGCAAACAGTTCCTAGCAAAGCATAATAACGGATTGAAACTCTTGCCCCTATTTTTGGAAAACCTAGATCTAGTTCCTGAAGATATTACAAGCATGCAGGTTAGTTCATTTAAAAATCATTTTCGCGAAATTGCCTAGTTGTTTACAAGAATAATGGGACAAGAATCCATAGATATTGTTTCCCACATGGCTCTTTACATTTTGTATTGCGCAGTCAACGAACAAGCCATTTTTTATTGGGGAAGGATAATTTCTTATGAAATCTCTTCCCAATTGTCAAGCTACAAAAGGGGAAAGAAATTTTATATGTCATCCTATTTAGATTTTGCAATAGCACATTCCTGTCGATTTCTGCAACTGTCTCTGTCCAAGAATGTTAACTACAATTTCCACCTAGTAATGTTTTGGTACCAAGCCTTGTGGAAGCACAAGGCTTCCCACTATTTTTATGAGGTTTTTAATGGCTTCCTGTCTATTTTAAAACTTTTCTTGTTAGGAGAAAATGCTCCCCACTTATCTAAATAGGCAACTAATTTTTTGGACAAAAAGGGAACAGTCCAACATTTAAATAATTACACTGTTATAAGAATTTTTGGCTCCACGGAATAACCTACTCTCCTTCCATGTCACATTACGGACATAATTTTTATCGCAGAAGTAGCATGTCAATACAACTACTGGTTCCATCTGTTCCAAAGGAAGAAAAAAAAATAGTTCATTCCTATGCCTTGGAGAATAGGGGAGGTCGTGTTGAAAAACATCAACAAATTTGACGATTTTGCACCACATTTTAGTATCTCTAACCTCATATATGCTGAACACATAAAAGGATTCGACCCCTATGATATTTTTAGACAACATTTACGTTCACTTGGCCTTGGCGATTATTTTGTAAATAAACACCTGACCAAAAAAAAAAGACAGTCACAGGCTTTCCTCTGATGCCGACGACGTAGAGATAGTGAAAAGCTGCACCAAGTTGTACATGCAACAGGGGAAAGACCCCAGTGACAAGAGTGTTCAATCCGCAAATACCACTCCAAAAAGTACGACATACCGGAGCATCACTCAAAGGGCCCATCACAGCAACAAAGAAACCTAGAATTCTTCAAACGTAGGAGGAGATAATGACCCCCCTCACTCTAAAATTGATAGTTCTCACAAGCTTCCAGTGGAGAAGAAGAGAAAAAAAATGTGGGGCAGGCAGAAGACCCGGTAATTCAGAGTGAGAACATGGAAATTGACACTGATCTAGATTCCATGTTCCCCTACATTGATAAGCCTGAGGACACCATCCACCATAGCCATCCAATGGACATATATGTTGCCCAAAATTTGGACGAAGATGAATCCTTCGTGTTCCAGAGCGCTGTTTTTTATAGTTGGAAAAAAAATTGATATTTCAGAAAAAAAAAATGCTAAAAATATCAAAGACAAATCTTGTTCAAAATTTGACGTTGCCAACATGCGGTGGTCCCAAATCTGTCAAATTCACACCGCCACCAGAGAATCACTTCATAACTCCATTGAACGCATGGAGACCCACAATGCCAAACTGAAGGACCAAGTCAAGGAATTGGAAGACGCTTTCTTTCCTATGCCATTTCTTGTCGATCCTTTGGTAATAGCCATGCCTGGCACCCCTGCACCCAATGTAAAAGCACCCTCCACCCTTCTCACATCCTGTATAGGATATGTGGAAAACAATATCAAAAAAAGAATGGAACTGGTTATCGATGCCTGGAAAATATAAAAAACCATCACTTCCCTTGGAACCAGGGCACATAGCTTGCTTAAGCTTTTGCAAGACAAATTAAAAAATGAAGAAAATTTCTTCTTAAAAACAGTCATCCCTTTTGGCAGGATTGTCAACAATATGAAAAAAAACAAAAAGAAGAGAAGAATATCTTTCATCCAAAAACTGGATCATCCAATTGAATGCATGTTGGAAAGAAAAAGTAAACAGCATGCATCTCATTGTTCAGTCATGTGAACAAGTCATATCGAAGAAAGATAAATTATTCACAAAGTTGTCAAATATAGACTTAGCTGGGAAAACAAACGACTTCCAAGACCCCCTCTTAATCGCAAACTCCTTGCCCTTAACCATAGAAGAGTTTGATAAATAGGTTGCTATGTTGAAGACCTTCTCTCTGGAAACTTTTTACAGCATCCTTCAATTTGATCAAACTCACGTCCATGACTGGATAGTCAAATATGCAGTACAAAATGAGGAAATTCATCAAGCTCTCTCTAATCTCTCTATCGACTTCCAGGAATTAGAAAATGATCTTTTCAACATCAAGATCCAGAATGAGATCAACATCACCCCAATGAGAGCATACATTGAAGAATGGGTCAAAAGGAAATTGAAACAGGCCACCAACGAAAGATAATAGGTAGTTGCCAACATTCCAACAACCGTTGAGAACTTCCTTGAAACCGCAATCGTCGTTGACATCAATGAAAGGGAAGCCACAAGAAAATAGCCAAAGCACTCATATGTACCCTCACTATAAGTTTACTCATCTCATCTTTCTTTGTTTCTCAACCCAATTATTCTGCTTTCTTAAATAAACATGTATAGACAAACACTTATACCTTTCCATTTATTTTCTTTTGCAGTTGTTGCACTCTATCTTCTTTCCACAATCCTATTTCTTGTAAATATTTCTCTAATGATTTGCGGGAGCCCCAATCCCAGTCTACATGACAAATGCATTCAAATTCTAGTTAATATGTAACACACTTTGTTTTTTTTGTATATTTCAAAATTTGCAGCGGTATGTAACAAACTTCTATTTTCTCACAGATTTCAAATAAAAATGCATCTAAATTTTTATATCCTAAAGACTCTACTCTTATCTTTCAGCACTCTGTATAACAAATGCATTTATTTTTTAATATGTTAGACTTTTATTCTTATCCTTCAGCAGTCAGTATGGAAAATGTTTACAAATACATTAAATTTTTATATTTCTTATCTCCTATTAATTTTATGTCATCATATATTTTTATCTTTCTTAAGCACTGTTATGCGATTACTTATTAATATGGAATTCAATTTAGTACTGCAAACTGGAATTGTGCAGGAGAGATGGGCTTCCGACCTCTAAAGTTGGAAGTCACGACAGGGCCCATTAATGCACAGAAAGATGAAGAGGGGAGTCTCGACAGGGCCCATTAATACTCTAGACTGTAAAGTATGTGCAATGATAAAACATTATGACGGATTTACTTGAATGATTAAAGGTCAAATTGACACTTTGATAATTTCCATACCTGTAATTTTAGATGTACCAAATTCGAGATGAAGTGTCAAATTTTGGGCCTGGCCTCCTCTAATATATATAGGGTGATCAATAACCAGCTTGTTGTGTAGGTTTTAATGATGTGGTAGATGCTATATACATCGTTTGCTATATATTATTTTCGAAACCTCCTCCCACCAAGTTTGGATTTTCACTTTCTAAATGTATTTGACTGCTAACTAGTAAAAAATGAGGTTCAGTTAAAATTAAAAACTGTAATTTTGAAGTTTGTGGGTTTGTATAAACCATCGAAATTTTTCCAAAAATGTATAATAATATGAAACAGATCATAAAATTGGACAGAAGTCTACAGCTTTACAGTTAAATCATTCAGCTTTAGACTATACACTTAAAGCATTCAGCTTTAGACTATAAAAACTTCCTTGTTGCCTTGAAATATTTCATTATCTATTTCATTGATGAAGCTTCCTTATATCAAATTTGGTAGTTTCAGTATATTAAATTGGTAGTTTCACAATAATCACATTTTATTTTTATTTTTTTTTATAAACTAGTATAAATCTATATTAGAAATAAAAAATATAAAAAGGATCAAATTTCTTAATGTGTAAATTTTAATTTAAATGTTTTTCTTACTCTTCCTATAAAGAAATTAAATATACTAACTAAAATAGTGAAAAAAATATATATTATTTAATATATTACTAGTTAAATATGATTGCTAAGCTTTGAATATTTGTGTGTTTTAAGCTTTGATTACTACTTCCTAAAGTAGAGGTTGATATGCAAAAACATTTCTATTACTAGTTCTTAAAGCATAGGTTGATATGATTGCAATAAATATTAGTTGTAAGTGTAGTTTTAGCTATTACTCAACATGGCAATCCTGAGTAATTCAGATGGGATGGTCTATAATCCACCTGCTACTGCATTCAATATTGCTTAACGAACTGAATACATTAGTATGGATATGGATCCGCTATCTGTAGCTCTGCTCAACCTAGCTTTGTAAATGACTGTGTTCCTTAGTAGAGAGAGGAGCTGTCTCCATCCAATCTCCATGAAGGTTTCGATCAAAGGTAGGCCATAGCCATTAATCTGCACGGACTCTTTCTTACTCACATGATTTTCTCATATGTGGCTTGCATGGTCTTGATGTACGGGAGGCAGAAAAAGGGTAGTAGAGTGCGCCATGGGGAATCTATTGTTTTTATTGCCTAATCGTCGTGACCAAATCAGAAATCATTTTGATAATCTTGAGTGAACAATGTTACATGTTCCAGCCTTTCAAAGACTTCCAATTGCTTCAAAACGCCCAGCCACTCTAAACTTTGTTTACCTGGAAGGAATCGCCAAAACCCATAAGAGTTTGAGAATCTTAGTGTGAATCTCGAATTTAAAGCTACTATGAATCTCGATCGTAAGCTATTATGTTCATAGAATATAATATAATATTCTAATGGCGTTCTCTCACGATCAATAGCAGAGTGTAAAAAATTACAACAAAATTTGTAAAAAATATTTTTGCCAAGGTTGTCTCATCATGATCGTTGAAGTCTAAAACATGTTGTATAGGCAAATTCAAAAAACTATGTTCACATATACAAATCTTCCTCTGTTATTGAGTGATTCTTCCACATACATCTCATCAACAAGCATAGATCCTCCGTTGTTGAGTGATTCTTCTACATCTCATCAAAAAGCCATCCATGATTACTTTCATGTAGAGGGTCCAGTGGGAAATGTGCCATGATCAAGAGCTAGCATGTCTAGGTTTAGTATAGGAAAAATCCGTCCATGATTACATGCTTAGGAATGGGTTTCATGTAGAGGATCCAGTGGGAAATGTGCTTCTAGGCATGTAAGCTAAATGTGGAGTGTGAAGGATGCAATCCCATGATTGTGGGTTATGTTAGCAATGGGTGTTATGAAGAAGTTTTGGAAGATTTTTCTATGATGAAATTAGGAGTGTGAGACTAGACTTTATCATTACTTTTGTGCTTTTAGCATGTGTTCATTTAGTGTGTTTTTTTAGCCTCTGCCCATTTGGTATTTTTCAAATGGAATAAGGAAATACATTGTTATCTAATTTGGAGTGTAATTGAATCAAACTTGTTTGTCAAAAATGATATCTTAGATATGTAAGCCAAACGTGAAAGTATAGAGAATGCTTGGTATGTTGTTGAAAATTTTTTGTGGGTAGGTGTAAGTTAATGATGATCTCTCATGACATGTTAGTGGTAGTGCAAACATGTAAAAACAATTCAAGAAACTTTTGCAATGAATTTGAATATGGTGTAAAAAGATGAAATGTAGAGAATTGAATTAGTTTTGAATATATAACTTTTTTTATAGAATTTGTGAATAACTATGTGAAATTTGATTTTTTCTAAGCAATTCTTTAGTACCTTAACAATGGAATTTCCTTAGAAAAGTTGTATAATTGTAGAGAATAGGTTGTTTTAGTGCGGGTACTTTTTCAAAACTTATACTATTAATTTTGTATATTTTTTAAATTATGAAAGTAATTATATACTTGAAATTAAAATTTCTTGTGCATACTACAAGGGTCTTAACATTACCAAACTATTTGTAACGTACTGCCTCGTTACGACAACTATTCTACTAACAGGTGCAAAAAAATTTTTTTTTTAGGTGTTTAAGGTGTGTGCGCGCGTGTAGAAGTAGCAACATAATGAACTGTACGATGCCACTCGACTAACAACAAGACTCAACACGAGGTTCAGCACAAGAACGATGAACGCCTCAACGAGAACCACCACTAACACAACCATAGGCAGAGGTGCACCACGCAAACACTCAGCGAAAAGTAAAACTGACCACTAAATACGACTGACCTCCCGCCCGTCCTACCCTGCAGGGTTAGGACCTCCAAGACACATAATCAACGCTCAAGCCCGGTTTCCCATCGTCTTTAACCATTTAAGGTCTCAGGGCTGGCGACTGTTCTGAGGAACATGGAGGTGTATACATCCCACCTGACACCATCAGACCAAGCAACTAGCTGAAAGAAATCAAGTATGACATAAATAAAAAGCACGATGGCGCCCCTTACAGAAGGTGCGCGACAAGGACTCTGACAACGAAACCCCCCCCCGAGTTCTACTTTAAACAAATGAATCAACACCCCTCATTTACCAACTCCGAGTAGTTTATGTTACTTAAAACCAAGACCTTCCACTAAGTATTCTTATCGTTATCAATAGATTACACATCCTTACAACAAGACAACCATATCATAACACCCTTAGTCACGAAAACGTCAATAGAACACAGGTCGTACATCCAACTCTAATCCTTGCAATTGGTTGTATTGGTACAAGCAATACAATTCATTTTCGACGATACATTACAACACGAGATTTAATAACAGTGTTTAACTAATTAACAACATTTAACAATATTACTATCAACACCATAATTATCCATTATAATATACCCAATTAACAATGATGTCAACCTAATTGAGTTATATTATTCAACACCATAATTAACCATTATAATATACCAAATTAAATATGATGTCAACCTAAATGAGTGATATTATTCAACACCATAATTTAACCATTATAATATACCAAATTAAATATGATGTCAACCTAATGAGTGATATTATTCAACACCATATCTCTAGAAATTGAATGATGTTATGTTCTCCTTTATAAGATATAACTCTAATTAATGTAACATAAATATTCAAGTACATTCATTAAATTATTTAGCATGGAGGAAATCTAGATACATTTATAGCTATTTTAAGTCCTGTAATGTGCTTCAGTTGAAGTGACACTTAGTCCAATATCATAATTCCCAACACTAACAATGAAATGTGAATCATTCCTACCTGTAAACCAAATTAGAGTAATATATAGAATATTAAGTAAATTATTAATGTTGAAAAGAGTACCAAGTATAGGAACAATCATCATAAATTTAGGAACTTCCATTGAGAAGGGCAACACGCATCCTAATTAAGATAACCGTCCATAAAATATTAAAGTTCAAATGATAATCAATGAAAAGGGTGCAATACTGGGAAATGCCCAGTCGTTAATATCAATAATAAAATTGCCAATCGATTGGATAACAATTTACCTAGAGGAGTCAATCTAGACCCAGCGATAACAACACTTTTCCTAACAACATACGACGTCCCCACCATAAAAGACCACCCATTGAAAAGGCCCTATCTACAACAATCTACTCCCAATCTTAAGTACCATTTAAATATATCTATTGTGATTCTGAAGCAAGTAAAGTTGCTAACAACTGGTTGCGATATCTAAACTCCTGAGAGGTATAATAAGATCTCGAGGGACCCAAAAAGAGACGTGGAGAACTTAAAATTCAACGCAAAACTTTCCAAGCAGACTTAACACTCATCGAGTAAGGCATTAGCTACAGCTACACATCTAAAATTCCACAAGTAGAGGGGTTTGGAAACTGACACGGCTTCACTCCAGGATGGCAGTAACAAAGGGTCATTCGATCCGTATTTAACTGAAGTAAAGGAATGGTGTCGCTCTGCAAAAAGAAACTTGGGTGAGGGATAAGGAGAGACCTTTGCTAACTAAAAGGAAGGCGAAATGGGGCGTGGCTCAGCTGGACAGGGATCCTGAGGTGGAAGGTGCGGCTAGTTCGCCAGTTGCACACCACGTGCTCACTGACCTGAGTGACCCAGACGACGCAGGCGAAGTCGGTGCCAGAAAAGAAAATCGAGGAAAAAGTGTGGAAGATCAAGGAAGCGGTTTCTGACAGGGGCGGTTGGGATGCACGTCGTTCATTAGTCTGTAAAACTGTCAGGGTAAGGGAGGGACGTGGCTCAGCGCCTTAAGGCCGCCATTAAGACTCAGTCCTGGTTAACGGACACACCGTGCCAGCGCTCCAGAGGGACTCCCTGGCCTCCATCATCGAAGGAGGGATAGCGGGATGTTCTGAACGGATTGATAAGAAAAAGGGTAATGGAAGGGGAAACACCATGCCAAATCCCCCGAGGAAGACTGGAAGCATTAATCCGACACACCAGGGAACGAGTCATGCCACAACCACGCGAATTCGCCACTGGGGATACCCTACCAGTGCTTAGCTTTAAGGCGAAGGTCGTTACATTCCAGGGAAGCAACGCCAACGCAACAAACTACCCGATGTCAAAAGATAGAATTTCTGACTGTTAAGAGAAATAAAAAAAAGGGGAGAAGACGCCATTGGAATCTCCATCTGTGATGGTCACTAAAAATGACCGCTGCCAGCCAGCCTACGAAACACCACGGCATTCTTTAAACGCGCCTTCGCCCTTTAACTATGGATGCCAGTTCACCAAAGGGACTCAAGGTAAGTGACAACCATTGAAATAAAATCCAAAATTTGACAATGTAAACCTCAGTCGCGCGCAGACTCGACTAAAAACTCGCCATCCTGACATCTACCCTTCCAGGTACAACTCGCTAACAACACCTTCTTGAAGGAGATTTCTGATACAATCCCTAAGGATCTGAAGGCGAAAAAGAACAACCAGGGAGGTAAAGCCACCAGGTAACGCAAACCACATAGACCGGGTAAAAGCCATTAACGCACGGGGGATTTAAAAATAAAATGTTGGGCTAGAGACAAGGCAGGATACTGAATCGGTTTCAAGGAAGCAGGGTCAATTCTGAACGCCGAGTACCCAACGAACACCAAGGAAATAAATTTTTCCACTGATCAGATGAGGAAATAAAAGAAATAAGGGCCCAACGCTCAAAGTCGAGTTATCAGATCTAACACCGGACCTAAAACCAGGGCGGGTTGCCAACTCAAGCTTTACCTCCAAGAATTATCCAGCAAACAAGATGGCCAGAAGTAATAATTTAGAATATCCTACCCAACA
>ML777343.1:579287-610889 GCA_009831015.1 Picea engelmannii | reverse complement strand
GCGTCCTCCCAGGTCGCCGAGTGCGGACTATAACTGTCCCACTGGACCTTGACCTGGTCTACCGTTCGACATCGTAACTGTCGAACGCGATGATCTAGAATGCGGATCGGCTCAGCCGTGAGTGCTCCCTCGTCCGACACCTGCAAGGAACTCATGTCAATCACGTGTATAGGATCACTAACATAATGCCTCAAAACTGAAACATGAAAAACATCGTGCATACGCCTCAAATAATCAGGTAAGGCTAGTCGATAGGCCACGGGCCCCTTTCTCTCCACAACCTTGAAAGGTCCTACGAACCTAGGGGAGATTTTAGCTCCCTTTCTAAACTTGATCGAACTCTTATGCGGTTTTACCCGCAAGAAGACTCGATCGCCGACCTCGTAACTACGGTCGACTCGATGCGCATCGGCATAACTCTTCTGTCGATCCTGCGCTTCCTTTATCCTTTGTCTAATGGTTTGCATCTGCTCTTCCATTTATTGGATTGCTTCTGGTCCCACTAGGACCCTATCCTCGAGCCGATCCCAACTCAAGGGCATCCGACATGGTGGCCCATAAAGAAACTCAAAAGGCGCCATCTTAATGGTGCTCTGGTAGCTGTTGTTATAGGTGAACTCTACTAGAGGCAAGAATTCCTCCCAACGTTTTTGTTGGTCCATTACGTACATGCGCAACATGTCTTCCAAGGTTTGGTTTGTTTGTTCTGTCTGTCCGTCAGTCTCTGGGTGGTACGCAGTACTAAAATTGAGTTGGGTTCCCAAGGCCTCTTGGAAACTCGTCCAAAATCGTCCAGTAAACACCGATCCTCGATCAGATATAATCTTTTTAGGCACACCATGCAGCCTCACAATCTTACTGATGAAAATTTCTTGCTATGTCAGGCGCCTGATACGTCGTACGCACTGGAATGAAGTGAGCACTCTTGGTCAGAGTGTCTACTACTACAAAAATTGAGTCGTGTCTCCTTGCCGTCAGTGGAAATCCGACAATAAAATCCATCGAAATGACTTCCCATTTCGATTCTGGAATGGCATGTGGTTGTAGTAACCCTGCCGGGTGTCTATGTTCAGCCTTTACCTGCTGACACTCGAGACATCTAGCCACAAAATTGACTATGTCGGCNTAATATATTTTCATACCAAACCACTAGGTTTGTCATCCCGAACATAAATATGAGGCAACCAACTCAGCAAACACGTACACTAGAGTTGTCACTCCCACCTGAAAATTAATTGTTGGTTAAAGATATGTCCAATCCCTTGTGCACTTAAACAAAACTATGATTGATAACTCTGCATACAACAGATTTTCTAAGGAAGTGATTGAGATATTGTATCAAATTAATACATGAGGTGATTGAGATACTTTATCAAAGAAATCCACGAGGGAGAGAAGTGGAGGTATAAATAACACTCATGGTGTTGACTTCAAGTTGAAATCATAATGTTTTGAAGCACATTTCACAAAGATAAGTCTAGTGGAAAGTCTGCAACATATTTTTGGGGGGGGGCTCCTCATGAGGTGATCTAGGACAACCCAATGATTCACATGCATGCTTGGAAAACTATCATTGGTTGAAAGGGTTGCAAAATATCCATAGATCTTCACCAAATGTTGGATGACCAACCAATGTCACAATATGTGTGTTGGGGGGGTTCAAACTTCTCTCCAAAGAGTGAATGAAAACAAGAGGTGGAATGCATGTGCCTAAGGTGCTTAGGTCCCAAAAATAAGACCATCTTAGAATATGGAGTTTTTTTCAAAGAGGTAGTTCCAAGCCAATATATTCTATTCAAACATGTAATGCAAGTGAAAGGGACCAATACAATCACACAACTTCCACCATTTATAGTCTTGAACGTACTTCAAATTGATAAAAAAATGTGAAAGAAGGCATGTGTGTGTACCTAAAATAGTTTCCCTTGTAGATTTAGGTGGCATTGTCATTTATTTTTATTGGATAAATCAATGTTTCTTTCTCCTGACTCTTTTGCATGTGGAGTCACCTTGCTTCTCTATCTGTGTCTCTATTCGCTATCGATTCATGGGGTTTTCTCTCATATCTCTATCATGTCATGGGGGTGTATTATTTATCTCTATCAAACTATGGGAGTTGGGTCATTTTTCTCTATATGGGTGACATTTGGAATACTATGTGTGAAAATTAAATAAGCTTATATAGTACACACACACAATAGCATCAAATTCTTAATGACAATGACGATGATGACAATGACAATGATGACAATGATGACAATGAAAAATGCAACAATGACTATGATGATGACAATGGTGATGATGCAGATGAGGATGATAGTGCTAGGTGTTGGCATGGGGGCTGCTAGAAGCTACGCTAGGGTTTATAGTAGTAGCCAGTAAGATTAAAACCTAGGTATCACCTAGGTAATTAAATCTAGCTAGTTATTGATTCCCCTTGATATTTAAAAAATATTATTGCATTTATCATTGCGAGTGGGATGGAGAAAACAAGATGGATTTTGTCATTGTTGCGCTTGGTAAGAGAATTTGATCCAATCTGGGTCTGAACAAGGAAATGGTTGCAAGACTTGGTACCTATAAGATAATTTATTGATTTATGAAGGTTAGATAAAATATGAAAAACAATGTAAATCTAAAATTAAATAAGACAAAAGAGAGAGTAAAAAAGTGAGATAAATGAAAAAGAAAAATAATAATAGGAGAGAAAATACTAAGGAATGGGAAATGATAAGTCATGCCTATTGTCCTTGCCATTGTCCCATCTCTCCTTATTTCTTATGGTATTTTCACTCTCGAAGGGTTCTTTTTGGCCAAGGAGAAGAGGAGGTACAAGGAGCCAATAGTTGCATTGTAACCAAAGATTGTTGAAGTAAGAGCACTGTGAACCCATTGAATATTGGTTTTTCCATTTGGGTTTTCAAGATAAACATTGTGTCTTTGTGTATGAATTTCTCTATATTGTGTTAAATACGGTGTTAATTTGTGTACATAATTGTTTCCTATTCATTTCTTCAATGGTGTGAGAGTTCATTCTCCATGTGAAAGTGAAGAATACCAATAACTTTGTATTTCCCACCATTTGATTCTACATTTTCATTTTCATTTAAGTAAGTATTACAATTTAATTTAATAGCCATGTTTCTAAATCTAATTAAAAAAAACAATAAAAAAAAATTGATGAGATCATGTGAATCACAATTAATGTCTTGACGGAAGTAGTTGGTTGTTGGAAAACCACATTAAGTGATTTCCCTACACTAAAGGGTCGTACACACCTCCCTTAGCATTAATTACATTCGAGATTTGTAGATCTCGTGGGAGGTTGCACAAGACATAAGCATCCATACGTTGGTCATACAAAACTATTGGCGGATTGTGCATTAATCCCTTGAGGTTGCACAAAATCACTAAGTGGTTTTCTTATTGTCCAGCAGTTAATGAATCGATTCCCATCTCAAACCATTCCATCTAGATATTGTTTTAAGGTATAGTGGCTGACATTGAGTCTTCACTACACAACCAACCACCATAAAGTTGGTTCAATTCCTATCTCAAACCATTCCGTCTAGATATTGTTTTAAGGCTATATTCTTGGTATAATGGCTGACATTGAGTCTTCACTACACAACCATAAAGTTGGTTCAATTTGGAGATAAATATTTCCTTGTTTCATTAATGCAGTTGGCCCATTCCATGGACTGGACAATGCGTTCCACTTTATAAACAATTGCATTATTTTATTATTTGTCTTATGTGTGTGAAACAATTGAAGAAGACATTGAGGTTTGAAGAAGACATTGAGGTTTATACACAATTGCATTATTTTATTATTTGTCTTATGTGTGGGAAACAATGTCTTATGTGTCGAAACCATTGAAGAAGACATTGAGGTTTGTACATGCTCCCATTCAAATAGCCGGACTTCATTTGAATGTAGTTTATTAATGTTTGGTAATGATGACCAGGAATAGGGAATTTCTATTCTTTTTTAAATGATGAGTGTATATAGGTGCGACCTCCGGAAGTGGGGCCTCTCATACTACATTGTGGGTTTTCAATCGTTAGAGGTCGTGTTGAAGTGGAACCTACACCTAGTTGTATCCTTTAAATTGGATTCATGTTATCTCTTGTGGGGTATAATTTATATTGAGGAAGTTATATATGACATGGTATAATATATTAATCTATTAGCATGTAAACTCCATTTCATGGCTATTAACTCCCATTTCTTTTATAAACAATTAACTCTCAAATGTTATCTTAAATGTTGGGAATACCTAATTTAGCATGTAAACTTTATTTGATGGCTCTTAACTCACATTCTTTTCATAAAAAATTTGGATCTTAAATTGAATCTTAAATGTTGGGAATAAGTGTCTATCTTACATGTTATGTTGGGAATAGCTAATTTATAGTTTGCAAGATTGCTCCAATTAACATTGGAAGCAATTGCATGAGAATGCTAGCAGTGCTATTAATTTATGGTTGACAACTAGAATTGTTGAACTATACATATGCCATAAGAAGACATCACTAATTTGGAAATTAAAACAAATAGGGCACTAGGTAAATTTTAATACAATACATAGTAAGTGCAGAGGCACCATTAAAAACAAAATTCTTTGGGCCTTGAACAACTAGTGTATTCTCCATTAGAGTATTAGACTAGTAAGTTGTAAAGAGAAAAGTATATTTCCTTTGTTGGTAATAAAAACCAGAGTGAGATATTCAATTGTTGACTATTGACCTTGGCACGATAAGCTAATAATCCAATAACATAAGCACACAAGATTTTGCAACCAACCTACACTCAGAATGGAGGCCTTGTAGCCATTTTGAGAAACAAAGAAACCAACCCATACTCATATTTACTATTGTTAGCTAGTTTTTGTGTGCAAGCTACAATGAGGTCATAAATATCTATACAAGATTAAGAATGAAGTTCAAACTTTCTTTTTCCATAAAACATCGGTGTCGATAAGGCAGGGGCACTATAAGTTCCTTTTTTACGGATCACAAGTGCAAGATCATCATTGTCGTCATCATTTCTATCATCATTTCCATCATCATTAACAAAACATAATACACATGATAAACCATAATACACATAGTAAGTGAAGGTGACAATATCATATGTACAACACCATTCCCTTACTCATGGGTCAAAGTAAATGCTACATAAAACTCTACTAAATAAAACTTTGTTTTTTTATGAACACGAAGCCAACAAACTTGACCTATTATAAATAAACAATATGTAAATCCTTGAATATTTGGCATTGTCTTATAATAGTTCCTTTAGTGTTGGGTTTGGGAGATCCATAACATTCCATGTGAATACTTTCCTTCCAAAGGAGAAAGGGAAACTATGGTTTTTTCCATCATATCACCTTCTCCATTTTTAATATTTTTCCATCCTCTTAATTCAAAGTCTTAGATAAATCAAACACTTTGGTTAACAAAGGAGAGAAAAATTGATCTAATGTTCTAAATGTCCATGGATGAGCCTCACCCTCCTATAATTTCTCTAGAATGTTAGTGTATCACAAGTGAAGTGATGACTAAGAATGTCATCAAACCTAATTACAACACTATGACTATGATGACCATCTTGAATGCTCTTGGAAGTAATGAGGATAGTTTGTAATAGGATTTTAACTACCAAAGTTAAGGAAGGCAACATAGTAAGAGGTTGTATAAGGTTTTTTACCTACCCTTAAAATTTTCTTGTCATAATAGCCCATCCATTGGGAGTTGGAGGGGCTAGGTTACCTTAAGGGACTTGAGGCTCAAGGTTCACCAAAAGAATTGGCTTGACTATTAATAAGAAATACTTAGTCCAATGCCCAAGGGGCTTTGATAATGAAAGTACACATTGCGCATGGTTAATTTATCCAACCTATTGGTGTCAAATTTTTCTCCCATTTCAATGCCAGGGGCTCCTTCAAATCACCTTTAAGGTTAAGTTAGTGAGCATAAACTACCCATAGTAATAGCCTGTAGCTTACGAAATTATTCATGTCAAGGGATAAAAATAAATACGTTCAATTGAATACCATCCTATTCAATCCATGTATGTGAATGATGATTCCAAATATCACTCGATAGACGAAATCGTATCCTCTCCTTGAAAATATTTTAACCATATTGTTTGGGAGGACACCAATCCGTCATTTCGCAGATTGGCTTGTCCAACTTTCCATTACGCTACAAGATCCCATCCATTGATATATCATTCAAAGTATCAATTAATATCTCCTTCAAAGATCAAATTAAGTTGTCAAAAGATACATTGACTCTTCCATATTATTTTGAGGGTGAACCAAAACCTATAGAAAGAAAATATTCAAGTTCAAAAGTGGTCATAAGGTTAAGGGTTCGTGGTCATAAGGTTAAGGGTTCATAAGGTTTAAAAATAGCTAGGGATTAAGGGTTATAAAGTTTATGTCTTAGTTAGGGATTAAGGGTTATAAAGTTTATGTCTTATAAGGGTTAATTGGTAGGAGTTATAACGATTATATAATTATGGCTAGGGGTTACATGGGTTATGTAATATATGATAATAAGGAGAGGAGAATCACAACAATCAGACCTAGGCTTAGGAAATTGCCTAGATATATTGATTGTTTTGAGATCAGGGTTATATAGGTTAGGAGTTATAACAAATATTAAGTGTTATAAGGTTGAGGTTGTAGAAATTATGGTGGTTAGGGGTTATAATGGTTATAAGAGTTAGGCATTATGAATTTTTAAGGTTAGGGGATAGGAAATAAAAATGCTAGGATATATAAGGGTTATATGGATTAGTGGTGATATAGGTTAGGATTTTATAAAGGTTATATTAGTTGAGGGATATATGATTTAGTGATTATGTGTGTTATTAAGATTACATGATAGGGATTATAGAGGTTAGCGTTTATAGTGGTTGTATGGATCAATAGTTATATGGGTTGGGGCTATGTTGTTATATGTTTTAGGGACTATATGAGTTAAGGGTTATATGACTTAGGTATCATTTAGGTTGTCAATTATAGGGTTACATATCATACATGTTAAAGTTTATAAAGGTTGAAAGGATAAAAGTGGTAGGTGAGGGATGAAACAAGTTAAGAGTTATAACACTTACGAGGCATGGGGTTTATTATTAGGGGATTTATGGTCTAGTTGTAGAAAATTGTATAAGTATTATAGGGATTAGTGTCTATAGAAATTTAATGCGATATGGGTTAATGATTAAGCAATTGATGTTAGGGGTTATAAGAATTATGTATTATGGTTTTATATGGATTATGAGTTAAAATTATTAATTAGGGTTTAAAGGGATTAACATGGGGTTAGTAGTAATCGACATTGAGGGTTATAAGTTTTATAAGGATCAATTTCTCTATAATACTCATCGACCAAAAGTTGTTTCCTCAAACATCGATTACTCAATGTTTAATTGAAATATATTTACAGATTAAAATTGTGAATATGATGAATTAACATCAACTAAGTGAAATATTAAACATCGATTAGACAACATTCTTCATTTAACACCGATTAACCAATGTTTGTCAAGGATTAAAAAATATGAATTTCACCCATTTTAATTGATTTTCAACATTAAAGTTGTTTTTTTTCCAACAAATGTCGATTAAAACATTGAATCTCAACTCGAAATGTAGCATAGTCTATGGAGGAAATGGAAATAGAGGTCTAGTTGTTGGTGCTCAAATAAAAAAGAACAATATCATCTTGATATCATGGAGAACCATCAAAGAACATATGAAGCTTTAATAAACAAGGTGGACTCCCCATACTTGCTTATTCCAAGGATTGTAAACCTTCTATGCTCCCTTTGTTCTCCATTTATTCTTGTTCATCCAAGGTCAAGAAAGAATCCTCTACACACTTCTATCCTTTCATTATGAATAAAGAAACCATAAAACATTAAGATGTACTGGAGCCTCGGTGGACACAAACATGCAACTAGTAGATCATGTTCTAGAGACCCAAGTTGGATTTATAGAACAAGCCCTTCGAGGGATTGATTTCAAATAATTTTTTTCTTTAGTTTGTTTATTTTCCCAAGTATTCCCACTTATATTTTAGTATGTAATGTATTATACATATTGGAACAATAGCTATAGCATATGGGAAGGTTGGAAAAGTCAATATGTGTTTTTAAATTTTGTTCTTTTTGGATCTTTAAATTGACAAGAATCGGCTAGATACCATCTTTTTTGTAACCTTAAACAATCTAATTTAACCACAACTCTTTTTTAATATAAATATTAATTGTTGTTGTTTTGTATATGTTATTTAATCATAAAAATAACATGATAAATCGAAATAAACAATTCAAATTTATAAATTTAATAAATTAAAAACAATTTCAATAAACAACAACAATTATCGGTGTATCAATTTCGAGAGTAAATTAGAGCAGGAGCATGGAGGTTGAAGGTGCAAGTTGAGTTTCTTCGATTTCACGCGTGCAGGTAGGATTAGGTCCCCTATAAGGGGGAGAATGGGGGGAAGTTTAGAGAAAGAGGGTGGTTTGCGTTGCAAGGATGATGGGTCCAAAGTCAGGTCTAAATCTAGAGGAAGATAAGCAATGGACATACAGAAAGTCCTTCAAAGAAATTGTCAAAGGGACCCCCAATAAATGGGGCGAGGATATCGAGATGGTTGGGCTATGCAATGGTAAAATAGAGACCCATACCACATATGAGAAAGAGACAAATCAAACCAATCAGAAAAAGTGATTGTAGAACAAATGTTTGTCCAAGAGAAGTGAGAATCCCAAGTATGAGGTCACCTCAGCGGGAATTAGAAAATATATCCAATATATGCATGATCATGATTTAATTGGGAAATTTATGGGGATCTAACCATCAAAGAAATCCTTTCAACTATGGATAAAGTTTAGATGGATGGTGAAGGGGAAAATAGATCTTTATTTTGGGTCAAAAGGGTTTTTCACCACAGTCTTCTCAGAGCTTGGAGAGTGAGACAAAGTGTTCGAGGAAGGCCCCTATTTCTTCAAATCAACAGATATGCATATGATATTATGGAATGAGAGGTTCACACATGATAAATAAGACTTTACAACAACCCTCATATGGATCAGGATGTACTCCTTACCTAGGGAATTCCAAGATCCCAAGATATTAGAGGGAATTGACAACACTCTAGGCTCCTCTGTCAAAATTTTAGTAGTTACCAAGGTGGCAAGGTATATATTTTACACTAGAAAATGTGTGTATATGAATGTTGCGGGTGCTCTACCTAAGTCAATAGTAGTGCCTTACCAGGAAGAAGAATGGACCCAACCCTTAGAATATGAGAATATACTTTTCAATGCAAGAAGTGCTTTGTCCATGGCCATATTTTTGGAGAATGCACCTTAAATGTGCCTAAACCAGTAAATAAAACAAAATAAGATACAAATCTAGAAGGTTTTACTAAGATCCAAAACAAAAGAAATGAGGGAAAGCATACTCTTAAAAAAATCAAGAGCCCCAACCAAGACCTTGAACAATAACTTTCAGGGCCTAGAGGGATAACCTAACGAAACCCTTGTAGAAGAGAATCTTAAGAAACAAAGCATATAGATTAAACAAGGAATGGAAGCAGGGGATGACTTACCCAAGAGACGTGAAAAATAAGTTGAATTAGGGAAGGGAGAGAAATCAAGCGATGAAGTAGAGATGAAAGAAACACTTACCTCAGGATCATACATAGAGGGGGAATCTAAACTAGACATGCCTCATGATATGAACCTTGAGGAAATAATAGTAGATATTCCAACTCCTTGGGAGTCACATGGAGATCATAATATCAATAATCTCACAACACCTCAATTAAGAAAACTGTTGAGAAATATGGTCAAAGGAAAAGTGGTAGGTAACATTCAAGGTGCGAAATCAATATATTCGAGAAATATGGGAATCAAGAAAAATCCCCCTAAGGCATAGAAGAAGATCTCCATCAAAGAAAAAAAGAAGGGGAGGAAAACCGATAGACAAAAAATACATGAAATTGGGGCCCTAATGGTCGATTCTGGACAAGTGGTATGCCTCTTGGATAACGATTTCCCCTCCCAACCAAAATGTTGAAGATGAATATTACATCATGGAATATAAGAGGTATGAATGCTCTCTAAAAACAAATAATATTAAATAAATGAATCTCATAGGAGAAGGTATACATAGTGATGATCTAAGAAACTAAGTGTGACTGAACAAACATGGAAAGAATCACCCAAAAAAATTGGCCAGGATGTGAGGAAAAATGGATCGATGCTGAAGGAGCTTAAGGAGGTATTTTCACCCTCCCGGATCGATAATATATGGACATGGAGGACCATGTATTAGGCCTCATGATGCTCACCTTAAATTTTAATACTAAGAGTACAGGAGAAACACGATATGTTACGAATGTTTATGGCCCACAATCCCCCTATATCAAGAGGATATTTCTGGCCAAAATAAATTCTTTAGGATCCCATCTGCAATATGAAATGTGGGTAATAGGGAGTGAATTCAACATGATCAATAATCAATTATAAAAGAAGGGAGGTATATGAGGGCTCAAACCCAACAATGTTACATTTGGAGAACTCATACAAAATCTGATATCAGTAGATGTCTCCCCAAGGAGCAACATATTCACCTGGAAAAATAAAAGGGGTAAGGACCAAAGGATTGTGGTTCACCTATATAGTTTCTTGATATTAGAAACCTACTTCTAGTCCAAGTAGGCCCTATCAGAAGATGGTCTTCTATACCATGGTTTTGACCACTTACCCATTGTCTTGAAGTGGAAACAAGGACTGATTTCGTTTCACTATGAGAAATTTTGGCTAGCCCATCCATAGTTTATCCCCAACTTGGAGGTCTGGTGGAGAGGACCTAAAGGTATTCATGGAACAAAAATATTCCATTTCCAACAAACACTCAAGAATGTTTGAATGTGCATAAAAAACCGAAACAAGGAAGTATTCAGAAATATTTTTGAAGAAAACATGAAATCAGAACAAAAAATCGAAGACATCCAAAAGAAAGGGATTTTGGGGATTCATTTCATGGGCCTCAATAACAAGTAGGAAGAAATCATATAGATCTGTTCAAATGAGAGATTTAATAAGAGATATTGTGGAACAAAAGTCTAGGATACAATGGATCCAAGAAGGGGACAAGAATTCCAAGTTCTTCCATAACTCCTTACTCAAAAGAAGAAGTAGTAATATAATAGTATCTATTAGAGCATGGGATCGAAGAATCAAGGAGAAAAAGGATGACATCAAGGAAGAAATCACAAATTACTACATGAATCTCCCCTCTGAACCTAATGTTAATAGGAGGGGAGCTATATCCAAAATTGTCAAGGACATCCCCAGGATGGTCTCCCATGAACATAACTAGATATTGATGAGGCCAACAACCATAGAGGAGGTATAAGGGATTGTTAAAACATGGCCCAACGAAAAACCCCTGGGCCAAGTGGCTTCACTATTGACTTCTTCCAAGAAGGATGGTCGATTTTTGGAACTGACATATGGGAGGTGGTAGAGGAATCATGTAGCTCTAGCACCATTCTTTAGGCATTCAATGCTACATTCATTACTCTGAACCCAAAAATAAAAGTTTCTAACTCTGTATATAAGTTCCAACCCATATCTTTATGTAATGTCATTTATAATATTGTTTCTAAATTGGTAGCTTCTAGGAATAAGCCTCTCCCCCCTAATATCATTTTGTAGGAGTAGGGGAGTTTTTTGGAAGGCAAACAAATACTGGATGGGATTTTTGTTTTCTATGAGGTAATCCATACACTCAAAATGACAAAAAAATATGGCATGATAATGAAATTTGATATGTCTAAATCCTACGATAAAATGAAATGGAACTCCCTAAGGAAGATTTTGTAGCATTTGGCTTTGGAGTGGAGTGGGTTGATTGGGTCTTAAACCTTGTTTCTTCTACCTTCTTATCTATCCTTATGAATTTATTCTCATTGAAACCCTTCAACCTTACTAGGCGGCTTCACCAGGGACATCCCCTATCGCCCTTCCTTTACATCATTCTATTCAAAGTTCTTGGTGGAAGCCTCTCCCTAGCCAAAAGGAACGATGGAATTAAAGGGATCATCCTTCACTTTGAAGAGGAGGCCCTATCCCACCTCTAGTTTGTGAATGACATGTTGTTGATGGGTTTACCCATGGTGAAAGAAGCTCTAGCATTAAAAAGGACATTGGACCTCTTTAACCTGGCCTTGAACACCATAATCAACTAGGAAAAATCCCATGTATTCTTCTTTAACACTCCCCTCCTGATCCAAAGACACCTAGCTAACCTTTTAGGATTTCAAACTTCCTCCCTCTCGAACAAATATTTGGGAGCCCCCCTCCTCTCCAAGGCCCTCCATAACCCTTCTTTGGAGGAAATCATTGCCAAGATGGAATCCAAAATTAATAGATGGACTGATAGCTCTCTTTTTCTACCAGGTAGAGTCCTCCTGATCACATTTTTCCTCTCATATTTCTCCCTATATGTCTTTTTTTATCTTGGATTCTCTCATGAAATTTCTTAAGATTATCTAGCTAATTCAACACAAGTTTTTTCTTTGGGGAGGGGGGGGGGCGTGACAAAGAAAAATAAATGGGAATTAGTGGCTTGGTAAACTCTTTGTAAACCCAAGGAAAAAGGAGGAAAGGGCCTCAGGGAACCCTAATCTATAAGAAAATACATGATGATGAAACTATGGTGGAGATGGGTTAAATCCACCAATTCCCTTTGGTAAAAACTATGGAAAAATAAGTACTCTCTTTAGAATTCTCAACAAGACCCGATTAAATTAGATGGAGATAGGCCAAGTTCCATGATATGGAACAATGCTTAGTGCAATCTTACTCTGGTGCAACAACAATTTTTTCGGAAAGTGCATAACGGTCGATCAAACCTCTTTTGGGTGGAATCTTGGGACTAATTCCCTATATTAAGGAGCATGGATCAACTACAGAGTCTTCATTACATAATAGAAAGAGAATGGTGGATTTAGGTGCACCAATACTAGCATGGAAATCAGGATAATACAAACCCCTTTGCACAAATATAGAAATGGTTAGAGGAATGGCATGTGATGTGGACAAAGTCTACAACAAATTTGGTCATAAGGTTATGATAGAATGTCATGGAGATTTGGGAAGGAGAAGACATCATAAGTTGGGCAAGAACTTGGGATGGATGTAACTAAGTACTCCTCTTGAATAGGATAAACTAAGTACTTCATGCAAGATACTGGTCTATAATTATGTTTATCTTATTCAAGAGTAGTACTTAGTTCTCTATAATTACTCTTCATCCATGATGTCATCAAAGTGAGCACAAGGATCAATCGATCTCTTTCTTTCCATACTGTGCAACCTCCAGAATTACTCGTAGACTTGTTGGTACAACGCCATGTTCATTAATCTGCACAACAAGAAAAACATGTCATGTTTCCACTACCATTATTTATTGGAATGAATATACATTTTATTTGTTGAAGAAATAATAAAAGTGAATTTACTTACCTGCTAAGCCATATTCCAGTTTAGTCTGTTACTAGCGCCCAAATTATATATCATATCACCCATAAAGGCACCTCAACAAGTGTTGTAGGGTGTTGGGAAATTTCCTGGTTAGGAATTCATCTCCAAGAATATTTCAAACAAAATATGGAACCATTCAGTTACATGATTAGTTGAACCATTGTTGCACAAATGTTTTCATTGTTGTGAAAGTGATCATGGACATGGTCAATTATAACACATAAAGTATGGCACAAAGTGTGTTGCATAGACAGAGGAAGTCGTGAAAGGATGAAAATAGTAGTGCGCAGAAGGATCGAAGGATGGAAGGATCAATAGCGTTGAGAAGGATCAATGGAACACAAGAAAACTTGTAGGGTGCTTTGAACCAGTGTGACGAATGGTGTAGTGGAGTGTGTTGAGGTGAAAATAGTGCAACAAAATGGAATGCGATGAATTATGTGGCAGATTGTGCAAAATAAATTATGTATGGATCCTTGAGACGGTGCGGAAAATGATGTAGTAGAGTGTGATGAAATGAAGTCTATGTAACAAGAGATGGAGTGGAATGCGATGGTATGAGCAGAGTGACTGGGTGAGCGCACTATAGAGAAAATGTGATGGGATGAAGACTTGTGACTTGAGATTTGGGATCTTATTATAGTTTCACAACATATACTCTATATACCAAAATGTGATTTGTTGCGTCATTCATGAGAAGATGTTCTAGTAATACTAAGTTTTGTTGTTGGAGATGAGTTGGAGCTCATTTGTAGGAAGATTTGGTCCATTCAATTTATTCAAAGAATGTCTAGCTGTAATTGGATCTTGATCTGGTTAAGATTTTCCCATAATATAACTTTCACACGTCCACATACTAAATTTAGACATAAGTGTAAGTGACATGACTTTTATCTTGTCAAAATATGTCCACAACGTAATTTCCATGCATCTACATACTTAATTTAGACAGAAGTGTAACTGAGAGGAATTTGATCCAGTCAAAATATATCCACAATGTAACTATTATGCGTCCACAAACAATAAGGGGAATTTAGGAATAAACTTTATAAATAAGGATGCGCTCTATTCGATTGATGCAATGATAAAGTGAGGGGAAAAGGTCATGTAAATGTTCAAAAGCACTGAACTTGATATATATCTATTGTACTTAATTGTAGAGAAAAGTCACGAAAATGTCTAGTTCTACAAGGATTTTTTTAACTAAAATCAAGGTGGTAGGGTGGTGCTAGGGTGAGTTGAAGCCCAATGAGGATTTTTTTCCTCACTATTTGCGAAAGGTTGGTTCTTGAGAGGATCGATGTCCTCATTATCTAAGACACTTGGTTCTTCATAGGATTGGTGTTCTGATTATTTACAACAGGTTGGTTCCTGAGAGGATTGGTGTCCTTATTATTTGCGATGGGTGGGTGACTGTTGAGCAGAAAAATTATAAATTGTAAGTTGGTGCTTACAGAAGAACATAAATAAATATGTTTGGTGTTTTTTTCCCACATTGGGTATCCACGTAAAAATGTTGGTGTACTGTGTTATTTTTCTTATTTTGATTTATGCATGTATTGATGATTAAGTAAGTACTTCTAAATAACTTCAATCATTGAAAGGAAATAAATTAGTAAAAATTGATACAATATTTTTTCACCCTCCCCCTCAGTATTTATTTGAGTTTCAACAATTGGTATCAAAGTGTGGGTACCTTCAATAACAACCTAATGACTGGAAGGAAGATCACACAGAAATAATTTCAAGTCGATATTATTCTTATTCTTCAATGAGACCTCCTCTGTTCAATAGAACAAATTTTTCATTTTGGAAAATCATAATGAAGACCTACATGATGTCTCTTGGTATGGAAATCTGACAGATTTTGGTAGATGGTTGTAAAATCCCAACTAATCTTCCAACTAAAATTTGTCAATGTAATGCAATTGAAATTCACAAAGGAAATATGGGACAAACTGGTAAACAATTATGAAGGAGACGTGAAAGTAAAATTGGTCAAACTTCAAGCTTACAATAATGCAATTTTAAAGCATAAGAATGAGTGAAGATGAGAATGTTGTAGGTTTATTTCTCAGAGTATATGAGACCGTAAATAATATGAAATGGATAGGTGAGAATATTGAAGAAGTTAAAATAGTTCAGAAGGTACTGAAATATCTTCCCTCAAGACTTGATGCAAAAGTTTCTGTTATAGAAGAAATGCATGACCTAGATAAACTGACTATGGAAATGTTTCATGGAATTCCAACTTCTTATGAGATGAGGACTAGGGAAGAATAACCATATATAAAGGACATAGTCTTCAAGGCATCAGTCAAATTGTCAACATCTCAAAATCATGATTCATCGAAACACTTCTAAGATGAAGATGAAGTTAACTTTGTAAGGAAACTAAAGAGGGGCTCCGAAAAATATAAAGGTATGTTACCATTCAAATTCTTTCATTTTTTTAATGTTGGTCATTTTTCATCTAAATATCCCTTCAAAGAAAACAACACCAATGAAAAAGAGAGAAAAGGCAAGGATAAACCTAGGGAGTCTAAAAAGAAAAAATATTTTAAAAGAAATATTTTGTATTCAAAAAAGGATAGCAACAACTCTTTCGACACTAAAGTACAAGAATATAAGCTAGATAAAATTCAAGATGAAGAAATTCTCATCGCTTTGAAGAAAAAAAAATCTAGTCAAGAAAAAATAAACACGAAAGAGTGTGAAGCTATAGTAGACATGGAAGGAGAGCTCATTAGTGCTATGGAGGAAATATCTCGACTCAAGAAAAAGAATAGACTAAGAAAAGAAAAGTTACAATTTTATAAAGAAAAAGACAATTAGATTTGTGAAGATATAGTAATCTTAAAAATTCATCTAGAAGAGGCTAAAACAAGGGAAAAAATATTGATGAATTGGATAAAATAAAAGGAGAACATCTATGAAAAACTAGAAGAAGAAATACTGTCCTTGAGAAAATATCTAGAGAATTCCAAGACTGTAAAATACCCAGCCACCAGCAACCTAGGAATGCTACCTCAAAAACACATTTCAAAACTGATCTCAAATTATGGTAATAATTAATTTGAAATAAAGCATGAAAGAATGAAATAACCACACATGTAGTAATCAATATTCATGCTAAACCATCCATGAAATGAAGAATGTGTCATGCACAACAATAACTAGCAAGCATGCACACACAAAATACATCTCAAAGAAAAATATACACAATATAATATAATTTATGCAGAAAACACAAAGAGAACTTATCTTTAATTAAACCAACACAAACTTGATGCAGACCAAGGACGTTCCTTTCAACCATAGCTACTATTGTTAGAATTATCAACAACAAGTCACCCTCGAGCCAGGGCTATGAATCCACAAGGACATTTCCTAGGAAAAATCTAAAACACACAACAATTGGCTAATTATCTCTTAGGTTTTCCGAACCAAAAAACAATCCTAATTTCCATATCTATTTCCCCTTCGACCTAGACAACCCAAAGAAATGAACCCCTTTCTATGCCATGCAGACTCTCAGGTTGTTCCATTTCTCTCCAGGGCTCCAATGCTACTGGTCAGGAAATATCCATGCTGGAAACTCCAAGGATTCTCAATTGTGACGGTTCATTCAAAACTACCATCAATACCATTCTCATAGGCATCCATTCCAACCTAGACCGATCATTAATTCCTCACATCCATCCCATAATGGCTATCCTCCTCTAGTCAAATTTGCATGCTCCAACCAAGAGCACATGAAATAGAAAGAGTGAATGAGGAAGAATCCCAAGGAAAGAATGTAAGAGTAAATGGAGAAGAACCCCCAAAAACTCCCATAGGGGATGTTTATATCATTACATGAAATCAAGAACCACATGGACTTCCTCCAAAGAATCTCATGTAACCACTTTTCTTAAGAAGCTCATGTAACCACTTTTCTCAATTAGAACCACATGGCCTTCCTCCCAAGAAGCTCACATAACCACATTCTCATCAATAAGAAATCATGGGATGACAAGACATGGCAAGGATATAAGGAAAGTCTAAAAGTTATCAAAGGTGATTCAAGCACTAACATGTCAATTAGTGAGAAGCCTACAAGTTATGCAAATTCTCTCAAGGGAAACAACAATCAGCCTAACAAATCAAAATATTATAAGAAGAAGAAGTTAGAATTGGATCAACCCAACTATGAAAACAAATATGAAACAAGGAAGCAATAGGTGCCTGAATCTTATCAAGATGACAAAAAAAGAACGATTCCTGCAAGTAAGTTTTTTCATTCCAAGGCATCCAAATTTTAACTATGGATATTGATTCTCTTGTGGAAACTTTGGACATAAGGATGTTAGTTGCAGGACTTTTAAACATAACAAAAAAGTAGGAATGATGTTCAATAAACCCTGAATGGTTATGTATCAAAATTCCTTCTACCCTCTATAATTGACATTGAATTCCACATATGCAATAATATTGGGCACAAGGCAAGTGAATGTAGAAGTAAGATGATGTATATCTATATGTAAGACATACAAGAAGATTTTACCAAGGTTTGGAGGAAGAAAAACAAAAACTAAGAAAATTGTGGACTGGATCTATATGCCAAAAATCAGAAAAATCAATGATTTATTGACAACGGCTGCTCCAAGTACATGATAGGAGACAAGAGTAAGTTTGAATTTCAAACTAAAGAAAAATGTGGTAATGTTACTTTTGGAAACAATGCTCTAGCTAGAATTAAAGGAAAAGGAATTGTTGTACTAGATAAAGATAAGAAGGGAATGACCAAAGCACAAAATGTGTTGTACGTACATGGTCTAAAACATAACTTGTTGAGTGTAAGTTAAATGTGTGACCAAGGAAACAATGTTATCTTTCATTCAAAAGGTTGTAAAGTAATGGATTTGAATACAAGAAATATTGTTGTCAAGGCAATCAGAACTTCAAGAAATGTGTATGTTTGAGAAGGAAAATAAAAATGTTTCATTCGTAAAATTGATGAGAGTTGGATTTGGCACGAAAGAATAGGCCATCTTATTTTTAATCAGCTTGCTAGTCTAGGAATAAAATATGTTGTGAGAGGTATGCCCAAGATTTCCAAACCTGAGAATATTGTCTTTAAGTCATGTCAATTTGGAAAGAAATCATGAGTTCAATTCAAGGTATGATAACACTCCTCCACTCGACCTCGTGAGTTGATTCAAGAAAATCTATGTGGCCCCACTAGTACACAATCACCTCAAGGTGAAAGATATTTCATTTTGTTGGTTCATGCCTCTACCAAAATGACTTGTATTGGATTGTTGAAGAATAATTTTGAGGCTTTTGAAAAATTCAAAATCTTCAAAGAACAGGTAGAAAGTAAAATGGATTTAAAAATAAAATTCCTAAGATCATACAGAGGAGGATAATTTACCTCTGATGAATTCAACAGTTATTGTGAAAAGCATGGGATCAAGAGATAATTTGATATTGTCAAAATCCCTCAATAGAATGGAGTAGTAGAAAGGATCAATAGAACAGTTCAAGAAATGGCCAATGCCATGCTTGATGAATCATAAGTACCTAAAACCTTTTGGCGAGAAGTTGTTCAAAATATTGTTAACATTCTCAATAAAGTGCACATAAGAGTAAACTATGATAAAACCCCTTATGAGATATGCCATGGCAAACCAACAGCAATAAAGCTCTTCAAAATTTGTTGAAGCAAATGCTACATTAAAAAAAAAGAAGATGAATTAGGTAAGTTTGATTCTAGCGTTGATGAAGGTATCTTGTTAGGATAATCCTCCTAAAGTAAACGATACAAGTGCTGAAATAAAAGACTCCACAAAATAGTTGAAATTATAGATGTAAAGGTAGATGAGAGACCACTTCATCTAGAGAGACACCAACACCATGATAATTCATATGATGAGCCAATCAGAAATAAACCACAAGCAGGTGGAATGCACGAGTATCATGAATAAGAGGATTCTCATGAAGAAGAGATAATGGATACATCACAACCAAACACCCCATCAAGGTACATTCAAAAACATCATCTAGAAAGTCAGATTCTTGGAAACAAGGAAGCAAGTGTACTAAATAGAAGAAAACATATAGATACATCTAGTTCTGCAAATTTTGAACTACTATCCATGAGTGAACCAAATTGTTTTATGCAAGAAAGTCAAGATGACCATTGGGTCAAAGCCATGAATGAATAACTAGAACAAATAGAGAAAAATAAGACTTGGGATCTTGTCCCAAGACCAAATGACAAGAGTGTAATTGGCACTAAATGGGTATACAAAAACAAGTTAAATGAAGATGGATAGATAATTGAAAACAAGGATAGATTGGTATGCAAAGGGTATTCTTAAGTTGAAGGAGTGGAATTTGAAGAAACTTTTGCCCTTGTTGCAAGAATTTAAGTTATCAAGATGTTTTTGGCTTTTGCATGTTACAAAAAATTCAAAGTCTACTAGATGGATGTCAAATCAACTTTTTTGAATGGTGACCTTGAAGAAGAAGTTTATGTGGAGAAACCAAATGTTTTTCTACTAATTGACAAGAAGGATTATGTTTGCCAATTAAAGAAAGCCCTGTATGGGCTAAAATAGGCTCAAATAGCTTGGTATTACATACTCGACAAGTATCTGCACCAACAAGGTATTAAAAAGTGAACAACTGAAAGAATCTTATACATCAAGGTTGAAGGCAATGACCTGTTAATTATTGTAATATATGTTGATGATATTAATTTTTGGTAGTAACATTGAACTAATGAGTAAGAATTTTGAAACTGCAATGCAACAAAAGTTTAATATGTCCATGTTAAGATAACCGTCCTTATTTATTTTTCTACAGATTCATCAATAAGAAAGAGTAATTTTCATTTCTCAAATTAAATATCTCAAGAAAATCTTGAAGAAATTTGGCATGGAAAACTGTGCACAAGTGAGCACTCTTATGACTACCATCTTCAAAATCAACAAAGATGACTATGCTCCAAAAATCGATCAAACCATGTACAGGTATATGATAGGAAACTTACTCTATCTCACATCTTCAAGGCCTGACATCATAAAATCAATTGGTTTGGTAGGAAGATTTCAAGATAATCCTAAGGAAACTCATGTTATTGTAGTTAAAATTATATTTATATACTTGGAAGGCACTGTTGACTATGGCTTGTGGTGTCCAAAAGAAACAAAAATTGTTCTCAAATATTATATTGATGCAGACTGGGTAGGAAGTATTGATGATAGAAAAATCACTAGTGGAGGCACATTTTTCCTTGGCAGTTGTTTAGTATCCTAGCTCAACAAGAAACAAAATTCCATTTCCCAAACTACAATTGAAGCCGAATATATATCTGCAACATCTTGTTGTACTCAAGTGTTGTGGATTAAACACAATATAAAGGATATTCAAGTTCCCTGTGAACAACATGTATCCATCATGTGTGACAATAAAAATGCTATTAATCTCTCTAAAAACCCTTTTCAACACTCTAATACTAAGCATATACCAATTAAATATCATTTTCTTCGAGAACAAGTTCAGGATCAGGTGGTCAAATTAGAGTATGTTCCCTCCAAAGAGAAGATTACAAATATTTTTACCAAGCCATTACCTATAGAACCCTTTGAGTATCTCAGACAGAATTTGGGGGTGATCTCGTCTTTATTTCTTTAGTAAATAACAAAGTCAACTACTTTGAAAAGTTCCCCACTCGTTGCTCTATCAGGGAGAAATTTTCTTTTATGGAGATGTTCACAGTTGAAGTTTGCAATGGCTATCAATTATCTTTTCTTTAAGGATGGTTATGTGCACGCAACGAGGCTTGGAGGGAATAATATCCAAAGACTCTTCTTTTCATTCTTATCAAAGGGGTAGAATATGAAAACCATGATGTTGATGCACATTGAAAGGGGGAGTTGCTTAGCATACTAATTTGGTAGTTGTGCACATTGAAAGGGGGAGCAGCTTGTAGTTGCACACATTGAAAGTGGGAGCAACTTGCAATTGTGCACATTGAAAGGAATTTTCTTTAGAATTCATCTTTTAGAACATATTTTGTTGGACTAATCGGTAGGTGCAGACACAAACATATCTGCCTAGTACCACCCAGAACTAGAACAAAATAGAATAGAATCTAGACCTTTCCTTAGGCTCTAATTATTGAATTTACTAGTTAACAAGAGATGGGAAACATACCATTCAAATGTCACTTCCTCTTGTCATTTCCATCCTCGCTCCATTCTGATGCTCATGTAATATTGAACCTGCAAAGGAACACAAGCCAACAAAGTGAAAGCAATAAAACATACTCAACAAGAACCTATGTATGTGATCAAGGAATCATACAATAAAACAAGAATGGTTTTATGGGAAAGAAACATATTGTTGCATCATATTAATGGAAAGTGGAGAATACAACCAAAGCCTTGATGTCGCAAGGTCCCCTTTCAATGGACCTTTTCTCTAACATGCACACCTTTTCTCCAAATCCTTTGAATGAAGAAGATCCACCATGTAGCTTGTAGAACTAAAGCAAAGCTCTCAAGAATGATCTGAGGAAGAATTTATCCATACAAATATTAGCCTATTCAACCTTATCATTTTCCATGGGAGACCCCTCCTTATACAAAGTGAAGGAGAGATGGATGAGGATATTAGGATGATCCCACTAAATCAGAAAAGTGAGTAAGATCCAAATTGTTTGGAGGCCACCTCATATTCTAGAAGATCCCCTTCTATAACATTCGTGAAGCTCGACTTTTCTTTAGACTTTTGGCATTGTCAAACCCTAGCTACAGTACATCCTTCGGAGCCGTCGCATTCCAAATATAGAGCAGAGGGCGACGATCAGGCAACTTCGCACCCTGTGCATCTTGCAGCATGTGGTGACATTCCTTAATATGGTTTTTGAGAAGGGAAAGTTAGTCACTTCCCTCATAGAGAAATACTCTTTTATCCTTTCATACATGAACACATGTTATCAGTAGATCATGGGGGTGACCAAAATAATGTGTAACAAAATTTCCCCCAAAGTATGAAGCTAGAACTCGTGAAAGCTGAAATACTTTGTAGAATGTGTGTGTTGAACAAGGAGCACATCGATCAAGAACCTGCAAACAACCAAGAATCAACATAATAATATACCATTGTCTGAGGTAGGCATTCCCATACTCAGATTGAAAATATCAAGTGATTCATGGCTACCAAATATACATTGTGGATCCATGTCATTTTGAATCAGCATAGCCACCAAGAATACATTGTGGATCTATGCGCTAAAGATTTCAAAATTTGGACATAGCCATGAGACATAAATAGTGGATCTATGTGTCCGAACTAATTCATGAATATTTTGTCACAACCTAGACCAGAATGATGAGATCCAGGGTCTTCATTTCCATCATGATTTAGTATGAATCTAACCTTGTGATTACATTTGTCGAAGTCAAACATGGTAGAAACCACTTGATTACTAGTCAATAATGAAAACCATTAACAAGTGTGAGGGAAATCACCATTGATGCCAATGACTCCCAAGGTACCATAGTACAATATAACTAATGTGAATAAATGATTTGAAGTCGAACACTCGATGGAATCTCCCAATCAAGGGTCAATGATGTGAACCCACTATTGGAAGCAAAGAAACCTGCCATTGAGGCATGCAAGATCTAAGGTACTAAATGATTTCTAAGTCCTGTTCCAAGATGATGTGTTGGATTCGATGGGAAAAGAATCGTCACAGGAGGGCCTTGATGTATCCCCGGTCAATGACATGAAATAACTAACAGATTTGAAGTAGATCAGAGCATGAAGTGATTAAGAACCGACTTAGGGAAGGCCGACATGGTAGAAAATTTATAACTGCAGATGGTCGACTCAGTGGAGGGCTCATTTCGGTTGGACTTCTCTTTAACATATGAATGACACGAAAATGGTCTTGGCAGCATTGACTCAAGGGGGACCCAACATATCAACTTGTAGATGGTCAAACGAGAGACAAATGGATTTCCCAACCCAGACAAAATGATGAAGGGGGTGTCATGTTCAAGAGAGACTATTAATGCCACTAACACGAATAAAGAGACATATTTCTTTCCCAATTTTCCCCCACCATTTCTAGCGAGTACCTCTTTATTTTTACACAAGCTTGAGGAGAATAACATATGATTGTTAATGTAAGATCATCCTTCATACAAGTCCCTCCGATTATGTTTAAAGAATCCTTGAGAAGGAGTGGTTTGGTCTCATATGGGCCTTTCAATGTTTGTTTAATGAGTCCAAGGAAAGAAAACTCGAGGGTTTTTCATGTTTAGAGAGTCTGAAAAACACTTAAAGAGAACTCCAATAGGTCATTTTTCGTAAATTAATCTGACAAGACTGAAAAATTGATAACGTACCACTCATCATATGTTTTCTTCAAAACATTCACGAGTGTGAAAAGAACAAGGTCGCTCGACCATCTTTTCACATTTAGAGAATCTGAAAAGAGATTAAGGAAGACTCCAAGGGGGTTCCTTTTTCGTATAACCTTTACAAGTCTGAAAAAGTGATAAAAGTTTACTCGGTTACATTCTCAGGTATTTATGAGAATGATAAAGAACTAAGACTAAGCTTGAGGTTTTTCCTGAAAAACCTTAAAAATAATCTTTACATGCGACAAATTCACAAAAACAAACCAAAAAACGGACCCTTGTTCCAACGTTTCACTCTAGACTTTTCTATTTGCAAAAAATCAAACACTTGTAAAGTTGTTAGGAATTTAGGGTTTAGATGAAGCATATAAAATAATATAATATACAAATGAGAAAGTAAAAAATCAATAAAATGGGTAAAACCCCATATTGTTGCATCATATTAATGGAAAGTGGAGAATACAACCAAATCCTTGATGTCGCAAGGTCCCCTTTCAATGGACCTTTTCTCTAACACGCACACCTTTGCTCCAAATCCTTTGAATGAAGAATATCCACCATGTAGCTTGTAGAACTAAATAAAATCTCTCAAGAACGATCTAAAGTAGAATTTCTCCATACAAATATTAGCCTCTTCAACCTTAGCCTTTCCCTTGAGAGATCCCTCCTTATATAAGGTGAAGGAGAGATGGATGGGGATATTAGGATGATCCCACCAAAGCAGAAAAGAGAGTGAGATCCAAGTTGTTCGGAGGCCACTTCATCTTCTAGAAGATCCCCTTCTAGAAATTTCGTGAAGCCCTACTTTTCCTTGTCCTTTTGGCATCGTCATACCCTAGCTATAGTGTAGCCTGTGGAGACATCATAGTATAACTCTAGAGCAGAGGGAGACAATCAGGCATCGTCGCACCCTGTGCATCTTGCAGCCTACGACAACCTTCCTTAATATGGTTTCCGAGAAGGCAAATCTAGTCACTTCCCTCATGGAGAAAGACTCTTTTATCCTTTCATGGGAACATGAACACATGTTATCAATAGATCACGGGGGTGACCAAAATAATGTGTAAATATAGAGATAAAATCTCTTCCATTGCTTGATTTGGTAATTGCACACATTGAAAGGGGGAGCAACTTGCAATTGTGAACATTGAAAGGGAGTTGCTTTTGCAGTCACCTTTCATAATAGAGATAAAATATCTTTTGGTTTTCATAAATGAAAAAGGGGGAGTTTGTTGCACATATGTTTTCATTTATTTCAAAGTGATCATGGACATTGTTATCCCCAAAAAACTGCTCGTACACATACAAACAACTGATGAAGAAATAGTCAACACAAATACAACATATGACCAATAATTACAAGAGGATCACAACCAATATTGGCTAGATAGTCACAAAAATATGAAAAAAATATATTGAATTTCCATGCACATTCAAAAAACATAGAACACAAACATTCGCTCCGGTTAACACAATGGACAACATGCACAGTGCACAGTCTACATGACTGACAATTGGAAACCTGCGTGGATTCGGAAATGGTGCATTGATTATTTTGGTCAGGCCTCAGCCACTTATGGGATGAAGTATATCTCAACCATACCCCAAAATATCACTAAATTATGCTTGGGGATCACTAAAAGGATGGGAGGTACCTTTAAAGGCCTCCCCATTGACATTGGAAACTAGTTGTAAAATATCTAGCAATCCTCGTATAAATAGAGGATCATTGTATGCAAAAAAGGAAGAAGTTCATTTCATTTTTATGTTGTCCAAATACTTGTGGAGAAACCATTTTTTCTCTTAAGAATAGCTTGGGAAAGCATAGCATAGGGAAATATTTTCACCTCTTGGGAATCTTTTCCATAGATTTTTTCACCATTTTCAATAAAAAATAGGAGAGTAATAGCTCTACTTTGAGGGATTCAAGAGCCCTACCTAGGAGGAACAGTGGATTCATAAATCTCACATTTTTCCTCATAGTGTTCTCAATTTCAAAGACCATTCTCTATTGGGTCACCATTCTTTGTGTTCAATTTAATGCATCCTTTGTTAATATTTTTTTAGTTTAGTTTCCATTGTTTGTTATTCATATATTGATTTACTTTTTTTCTTTCTAGCTTGCGGGTTCACTAACCTACTAACCGGTTTTCTATGTTGCTTTGTTGGTTTACCAAATAAATCAAAGGGGTCTCTTTTTTTTTCATCCTAGTGATCAAAATCCACAAATAGTTTGGTGACCATACTGGGGATTGCAATCCAAATTCCTCCTCAATTAGGATATTTATTTGTTATTCTCACTTTCTAATGTTTGTAGGGTCCAAAACCAGCTTAGCCTACCCTTCAGACACTTCAATTTATCCATGTGTTGGTTGAATTCGTTTTAAAATAGACGTCCCACCATTTCTCTTCTTGTGCGTGAGCTCGAGAAGAATAAACGCGTTGACCACATAGAACTGCAGAAATTTTTTAATGGAAAATCTATGTATACTATGCAACTGTCGGGTCCAAACCCGCACGGATCTGCACAATTGTGCAAAAAAATATGTTTTTTTTATATTTTTTTATAGTAGCTTACTTTTATTTTATGCACATTGTAAAAGCCACAAAAACAAGGCTTGGGATTCATTCTTTCATAAATACTTAGTCACACATAGACATTTAGGGATGCTAAGAAGAAGTTTCCATATTTCACTTCCTTACTTGCAATGAGGATGGCTTAAAGTTTAGCAATTGAATTTCATTGAAAGCTTTCCATTTACAAAATATCTCCCCTCTGAACCTGATGTTAATAGGAAGGAAGCTATATCCAAAATTGTCAAGGACATCCCCAGGATGGTATCCCATGAACAAAACTGGATATTGATGAAGCTAGCAACCATAGAGGAGGTAGAAGGGATTGTTAAAACATGGCCCAATGGAAAACCCCTGGGCCAGATGGATTCACTATTGACTTCTTCCAAGAAGGATGGTCAATTTTTGGAACTGACATATGGGAGGTGGTAGAGGAATTAGGAAACTGTAGGACCATTCTTTAAGAATTCAATGCTAGCTTCATTACTCTAAACCCAAAAATAAAAGATTTAAAATTTTCACATAAGTTCCAACCCATATCCTTATGTAATTTCATTTATAATATTGTTTCTAAATTGGTAGCTTCTAGGATTAAACCTCTCCCTAATATCATTTTGTAGGAGTAGGGGGGTTTTTTGGAAGGAAAACAAATACTCAATGGGATTTTTGTTTTCCATGAGGCAATCCATACCCTCAAAATGACAAAAACATATGGAATGATAATGAAATTAGATATGTCTAAAGCCTACGATAGAATGAACTGGAACTTCCTAAGGAATATTCTGCTAGCCTTTGGATTTGGATGGGGGTGGGTTGATTGGGTCTTAAACCTCGTTTCTTCTACCTTCTTATTTATCCTTATGAGTGTATTCTCCTTGAAACCCTTCAACCTTACAAGGGGGCTTCACCAGGGGCACCCTATGTCGCCCTTCCTTTACATCATTCTAGTCGAAGTTCTTGGTGGCAGCCTCTCCCTAGCAAAAAGGAAAGATGGCATTAAAGGGATCATCCTTCACTTTCAAGAGGAGGCCCTATCCCACCTGCAGCTTGTGTATGACATGTTGTTGATGGGTTTACCCATGGTGAAAGAATCTCTAGCATTAAAAAGGACATTGGACCTCTTTAACCTGGCCTTGAACACCATAATCAACTAGGGAAAACCCCATATCTTCTTCTTTAACGCTCCCCTCCCGATCTAAAGACACCTAGCTAACCTTTTAGGATTTCAACGTTCCTCCCTCTCGACCAAATATTTGGGATCCCCCCTCCTCTCCAAGGTCGTCCATAACCCTTCTTGGGAGGAAATCATTGCTAAGATGGAATCCAAACTTAATAGTTGGACCATAGCTTTCTTTTTCTACCAGGTAGAGTCCTCTTGATCACATTTTTCCTCTCATCTTTCTCCCTATACATATTTTTTATCTTGTATTCTATCATGAAAATTCTCAAGGTGATCTATCTTATTCAACACAAGTTTTTTCCTCGAGGGGAGGGGGGGATGAATAAAAGTAAATGGGAATTAGTGGCTTGGTAAACTCTTTGTAAACCCAAGGAAATAGGAGGAATGGGCCTCATGGAACCCTAAGCTATAATAAAATACATGGTGATGAAACTATGGTGGAGATAGGTTAAATCCACCAATGCCCTTTTGGAAAAACTATGGAAAAATAAGTACTCTCCTTATAATTCTCAACACGACCTGATTAAATTAGATGGAGATAGGCCAAGTTCCATGATATGGAACAATGCTTAGTGCAATCGTACTCTAGTGCAACAAAATGTTTTTTGGAAAGTGCATAACGGTCGATCAAACCTCTTCTGGGGGAATCTTGGGACTAATTTCCTATATTAAGGAACATGGATCAACTAAAGAGTCTTCATTACACAATGGAAAGAGAATGGTGGATTTAGGTGCACCAATACTGTCAAGGAAATCATGATAGTACAAACACCTTTGCACAAGTATAGAAATAGTTAGAGGAATTGCATGTGATGTGAACAAAGTCTACAAGAAATTTGGTCAGAAGGTTATGATAGAATGTCAGTTGGAGATTGGGGAAGGAGAAGACATCATAAGTTGGGGAAGAACTGGGGATGGTAACTTCAGGATGAAAGATGCTTATATACCAATGGTGGGATTAGGGGATCAACATAATTTCCCTTTATGGGGTAAATCCTGGAATGTGACCCTCTGGCCAAAAATGTTAACCATTTTGTGGCTCATGGCGATAAAAAAGATCCTAACCTAGGAGCCCCTATGACAACCATATACTAAATAGAGCATGGGAACCCTTCCTAGGATTCCTCATGTGGAATGTATGGAAAAAAAGAAATAGGAGGATATTTAAGGGAAAATAACTTAACAATTCCAAAATATGGGAAACCATTAGTAAAAATGTGAAAGAATCCATTATAGAATCTCTCTAATTTCCCCAATGCCTTGAACTTGAAAGGCATGAGGTCCACATCTTCAAAATATGGAATTTTGAATCTTGTGCTAAGCCAAATTAGCTAGGTAAGAAGAAGGCTCACATTCACATGAGATTCCATTGGGTTCCCCCATAGGAGGGGTTCTTAAAATTAAATTTTGATGATGTGTCAAAGGGGAATCTAGGGGATGCAAGGGTGGTAGGTGTCTTCAGGAACCATAGGTGAGAGATGATTCTATTCTACGCGTCAAAGCTGGGATTTTCAACCAATAATTTAGTGGAAGTAGCAGGCATCTTTCGTGGAATAGAAATCATGTAGAAATATGGGATCCAGACCCTATAGGTGGAAGGGGATTCACAGCTGCTTATCCTGGTGCTAAGGAAAATTCTGAATGACGTTTATCCTGACAAGTTTTTGCAACACTAGAGGCTGAGCCATGGGCTAGCAGATCTCAGGCGTATGGTGAAGTTGTTGGCTTCCATCGTCCTAGCGATACTTCATAGGGAAGTGAAATTTGTAATGGACTGCATGGTGAATACTCGTGTCACAATGCATGGTCATGATTGTATCTAGTGGACGAAGGACCCACTCACAGAAGGGGTGGGAAATAAATTGGATTGATGCTACCAAATGGTCCTTTCCTCATGGATGTAAAATACAAAGGAAGGAATGAAATCAGCTCAGGTTATTAATTCGAGACTTGAGATGGGAAAGTATGACAGGTGGCACGGGCATCTCTTGCATGGATGGGATGATGGTACACCACCTCCTGAAATATATTAATTTTTTTAAAAGGGAAGGGGTGGGTAATATACAACATGGTTAAAACCATCATATTCATGCAAGGGAAACATGATATTTCCATTGGAGGAGGTAAAACTCAATCACTTCCAACCTAGGAGAATGAATTATTTATACTAGGATGAGCCTTGACGACATCAGAATAGATTTAATGGGATCACACATGTGCCTGATCATCATGGTGAAATCTATGATCCTCAGGTGGGTTCTGAACCACACCAATCACAAGTAGCACCCCAAGAACAAGAATGATTAGGTTATATGCATTAAAATAGGAAAAATGTCATTCAATTCCAATGTATTGAGCCTTCAATTAAGGTCCTACCCACTAGCCTCCAATCTTCTCTACATTTTTAATACCAAGAACAACAATAATTTGAGTATGGCTCATAAATGGAAAAAGAATAAAAAGAGTCACTTTGTGGGATGCCATGATAAGGAAGCTTCATCATCTATAGGTCATGGTCGATCTAGAAGAGTGGAGAAAGAATCTCAAGCTGCAATAACTAGGTTCTAGGATTTATGTTTGACAAAGGAAATTAAATCAGCTGAAGCCATGGAGAACAAAGTTAAGAATCTGTAAAAACCCTCCCCATTACGACAACCACTATGATAACAGGTGCAATTTTTTTGTGTGTGTTTAAGGTGTGTGCGCGCGTGTAGAAGTAACAGACAATCTAGACTCTACGTCGCCACTCGACGTCCAACAAGACGCAACCACGGTGAACATAAAAAGACAACAATGACGCGTGACAAGTAACTGCATGCATAACGATGATCACACGATGATAAGTAGAACTGACTACCCGCCGTCCTACCCTGTAATGGTTAGGACCTCCAAGACACATAAGCAACACTCAAGCCCCGGTTCCCATTGATTTTAACCATTTAAGGTCTCAGGGTTAGCGACTATTCTGAGGAACATGGAGGTGTCTACATCCCGCCCGACACAAGCAGACCAAGCACACGGAAAGTTCACCAACCCAGTACCACATTAATTTTAAGAACAACACACTTCCTTTACTAACTCAGAATAATTCTATTGTGCTTAATTCAAGAACATTTCAACATATAAGTTCGTCCTTAACAATAACATTACAATTCCGTTATCATGAACTAATAAACACATCAAATTTCTATCACCTTGACTTTGTGCAATAATAGGCACCTACATCAATAGGTGGCCTCCATGAAAATATAGCTACATTAATATTTTCATAATGACAACACCATTGCATATTTAAAATCAAATAACCTAGCAATAATCCCTTTCATTGAAACTACCTTATCTTTACCACAATTGCCATAACTTGAACGCTATCTTTATTACATTATGATATAAGGACTTGCAATTTAACCATCTAAGCTGCAAGGTCATTGCACTAATGATTAAGACATTACTGTTCCAATATATTGCATCAGATTACAGGTTCAATTCCTCACATTTAATTCATACATTCCATCCTAAGACAATTCGTTATATTAGAATTACCTTACCTTCATTATACTATGGTGTAATGGTAATGCAATAACTTGTTGAAATAACTTTACAATACATTATCTTCAATACATTTACCCTAACATAATGTAAAAACATAATAATGTAATAACTCTGAATCTGGCGGGTACACTTGGGCAGTAATTAATCTGGAGGTTACCTGATTCTAGTAAGGCAGTAATAATGATACGGCAGTGAGATTTAAATACAAATGACGAAATATAACAAATATCAATTTAACTAAAATAAGGAAGGTAACAATCTGAAAAGTAATGCTCATGATAATCCTTTTT
>ML777343.1:493640-551119 GCA_009831015.1 Picea engelmannii | reverse complement strand
AGGAGCAAAAATTCTATTATATCACAAATATATTACAAATATCTAAACAGGGGGGTTTGCCAAATAACTAGAAACCATACCTTGAATTCATGTTTAGTCCCAAACCAAACCACAAAGTTAACACAATATCATCTAGAGTTCCATCTACATTCCTATGATTACTACGACCATGGCCTATATTATGCGTACCAAAAGACAAAACTAAACAGATCCAATAAAGAAACATTCCTACATGTAGACAAAGCTAGCTAGGCAGAACTGAACATAACCTTCAACCTAAATGGACACCCGAGAATAGGGAGTCCCTATCTTGGAACCCTAGTTGCTTCTTTACTCGATGGACACATCCAAGCATTAGCATGCACTCTTGGAATTCCTGAGGTTTCTCTTCCTGTTCATCATCCACCACGATGGGGAAATTGAGAAAACTTGGAGGGCTCGAGCCAATTGTGCCCATCTATTTCTAGTCTAGATTTTTTTCAGTCTTAGTGACATGAAACTTAATACCATTTTATAAACTACAATAGAGTTCAAATTTACCGTCTAGGATATGAATAGTACCGAGGAGTTCACCATGGTCATTCTTGGTCTTTCTAAGAGCCTGACCTATGAAGGCCTTTACAATATACTAAGCTTCCATAATCCTAAAATAGTGTGTGTCCCGGGATCAAGAATGCACTGGGTTTGGAAATAAATTCTTTGCATCCACCATAATTCCCTGCTCCAAGGTTTCTTTGCATTGATTCTTAACTTTGTTCTCCATGGCTTCAGCTGATTTAATTTCCTTTGCCAAACATAAATCCTAGAACCTAGTTATTGTAGCTTGGGATTCTTTCTCCACTCTTCTGGATCGACCATGACCTCTAGATGATTAAGATTCCTTATCATGGCATCCCACAAGGTGACTCTTTGTCTACTTTTTCTAGTTATGATCCATACTCAAACTATTGTTTTTCTTGGGCTTAAAAATGTAGAGAAGATTGGAGGCTAGGGGGTAGAACCTTAATTGAAGGCTCAATACACTGGAATCGAATGACATTTTTCCTCTTTTACTGCTTATAACCTAATCATTCTTGTGCCTATGGTGGTACTTGTGATTGGGGTGGTTCAGAACCCACCTGAGGATCATAGATTTCACCATGATGATCAAGCACATATGCAATCCCATCAACTCTGTTCTAACGTTGTAAAGGCTCATCCTAATATGCATAATTCATTCTCCTAGGTTGGAAATGATTGATTTGTACCTCCTCCGATGGAAATATCATGTTTCCCTTGCATGAATTTGATGGTTTTAACCATGTTGTGTACTACCCACCTCTTCCCTTTTAAAAATCATAATATATTTCAGGAGGCGACGTTCCATCATCCCCTCCATGCAAGAGATGCTCGTGACACCTTTTGTACTTTCCTATATCGAGTCTTAAATTAATAACCTGGGCTGATTTCATTCCTTCATTTGTCTTTTCCATCCATGAGGAAAGGTCCATTTGGCATCATAAATCCAATTTATTTCCCACCCCTTCTGGAAGTGGGTCCTTCAACCACCAGATACAATCCTGATCATGCATTGTGACACATGTATTCACCATGCATTCCATTCTAGATTTCACTTCTCTATGAAATATCGCTAGGATGATGGAAGCCAACAAATTCACCATATGCCTGAGATCTGCTAGCCCATGGTTCATCCTCTAGTGTTGCAAAAACTTGTCAGGATGAACCTCGTTCAGAATTTTCCTTAGCACTAAGATAAGAAGTTGTGAATCCACTTCCACCTCTAGGGTCTGGATCCCATATTTTTGTGTGATTTCTATTCCATGAAGGATTCTTGTTGCTTCCATTGAATTATTGGTTGAAAATCCCATCTTTGACATGTAGAATACAATCACCTCTCACTTATGGTCCCTGAAGAGACCTACCATCCCTGCATCCCCTGGATTCCCCTTCGACACATCATCCAAATTTAATTTTAAGAAACCCTCCTATGGGGGAACCCAATGGTCTCTCATGTGAATGTGAGCCTTCTTATTACCTAACTAATTTGTCTTAGCACAAGATTCAAAATTCCATCTCTTGAAGATGTGGGCCTATTGCCTTTCGAGTTGAAGGAATTAGGGAGATTAGGGAGTTGTTGTAATGGATTCCTCCACATTTGTAATGATGGTTTCCCATATTTCAGAATTGTTAAGTTATTTTCCCTTAAATATCCTCCTATTTCTTTCGTTCCATACATTCCACATGAGGAATCCCAGGAAGGCTTCCCATGCTCTATTTAGAATAGGGTTGGCATAGGGGCTATTTCTCTAGTACTCTATTGTTTCAGGGATATTCTAGTTTCTTAAGTCTATTTTTCTGAAAAGAGACTCTCCGCAGTCCCAAAGTTGGGTTGTGAACATGTTGGAACGTAGCAAGTGATCCATGGTTTCCATGACTTTCAAACATAGAACACACCTTGAAGGGCCCATGAATCCTCTACAAAGGAGGTTCTCCCAGGTTAGGATCTTTTTGATCTCCACGAGACACAAAATGTTTAGCATTTTTGGCCAGAGGGTCACATTCCAAGATTTACCCCATAAAGGGAAATTATGTTGATCCCCTAATCCCACCATTGGTATATAATCCTCTTTCACCTTGAAGTTACCATCCCAAGTTCTTGCCCAACTTATGATGTCTTCTCCTTCCTGAATCTCCAATTGACATTCTATCATAACCTTCTGACCAAATTTGTTGTAGACTCTGTCCAAATCACATGCCATTCCTCTAACCATTTCTATATTTGTGCAAAGGGGTTTGTATTATCTTGATTTCCTTGCTAGTATTGGTGCACCTAAAGCCACCATTCTCTTTCCATTATGTAATGAAGACTCTGTAGTTGATCCATGTTCCTTAATATAGGGAATTAGTCCCAAGAGCCCCCCTAGAAGAGGTTTGATCGACCGTTATGCACTGTCCGAAAAAAATGTTGTTGCACCAGAGTACGATTGCACTAAGCATTGTTCCATATCATGGAACTTGGCCTATCTCCATGTAATTTAATCAGGTCTTGTTGAGAATTCTAAGGAGAGTACTTATTTTTCCATAGTTTTTCCCAAAGGGAATTGGTGGATTTAACCCATCTCCACCATAGTTTCATCATCATGTATTTTCTTATAGATTAGGGTTCCCTGAGGCCCATTCCTCCTTTTTCCTTGGGTTTACAAAGAGTTTACGAAGCCACTAATTCCCATTTATTTTTCTTCGTTTCCCCCCCCCAAGAAAAAACTTGTGTTGAATTAGCTAGATAATCTTGAGAAATTTCATGAGAGAATCCAAGATAAAAAAAAACATATAGGGAGAAATATGAGAGGAAAAATGTGATCATGAGGACTCTACCTGGTAGAAAAAGAAAGCTATCAGTCCATCTATTAATTTTGGATTCCATCTTGGCAATGATTTCCTCCCAAGAAGGGTTATGGAGGGCCTTGGAGAGAAGGGGGGCTCCCAAATATTTGTTCGAGAGGGAGGAAGGTTGAAATCCTAAAAGGTTAGCTAGGTTTCTTTGGATCGGGAGGGGAGTGTTAAAGAAGAATATATGGGATTTTTCCTAGTTGATTATGGTGTTCAAGGCCAGGTTAAAGAGGTTCAATGTCCTTTTTAATGCTAGAGCTTCTTTCACCATGGGTAAACCCATCAACAACATGTCATCCACAAACTGGAGGTGGGATAGGGCCTCCTCTTCAAAGTGAAGGATGATTGCTTTAATTCCATTGTTCCTTTTGGCTAGGGTAAGGCTTCCACCAGGAACTTTGAATAGAATGATGTAAAGGAAGGGCGACAGGGGATGTCCCTGGTGAAGCCACCTAGTAAGGTTGAAGGGTTTGAATGAGAATAAATTCATAAGGATAGATAAGAAGGTAGAAGAAATGAGGTTTAAGACCCAATCAACCCACTCCCCTCTAAAGACAAATGCTAGCAGAATCTTCCTTAGGGAGTTCCATTTCATTCTATCGTAGGATTTAGACATATCTAATTTCGTTATCATGCCATATTTTTTTGTCATTTTGAGTGTATGGATTGCCTCATGGAAAACAAAAATCCCATCCAGTATTTGTTTTCCTTCCAAAAAAATCCCATACTCCTACAAAATGATATTAGGGGGGAGAGGCTTAATCCTAGAAGCTACCAATTTAGAAACAATATTATAAATGACATTACATAAGGATATGGGTTGGAAATTATCTACATAGTTAGAAACTTTTATTTTTGGGTTCAGAGTAATGAATGTAGCATTGAATGCCTAAAGAATGGTCCTAGAGCTACGTGATTCCTCTACCACCTCCCATATGTTAGTTCCAAAAATCGACCATCCTTCTTGGAAGAAGTCAATAGTGAAGCCATCTGGCCCAGGGGTTTTTTGTTGGGCCATGTTTTAATAATCCATTATACCTCCTCTATGGTTGTTGGCCTCATCAATATCTAGTTATGTTCATGGGAGACCATCCTGGGGATGTCCTTGACAATTTTGGATATAGCTCCTCTCCTATTAACATCAGGTTCAGAGGGGAGATTCATGTAGTAATTTGTGATTTCTTCCTTGATGTCATCCTTTTTCTCCTTGATGCTTCCATCCCACGCTCTAATAGATACTATTATGTTACTACTACTTCTTTTGAGTAAGGAGTTATGGAAGAACTTGGAATTCTTGTTCCCTTCTCTGATCCATTGTATCCTAGACTTTTGTTCCACAATATCTCTTATTAAATCTCTCATTTGAATATATCTATATAATTTCTTCCTACTTGGTATTGAGGTCCATGAAATGAATCCCTGAAATCCCTTTCTTTTGGATGTCTTCAATTTTTTGTTCTGATTTCATGTTTTCTTCAAAAATATTTCTGTATACTTCCTTGTTTCGGTTTTTTATGCACATTCGAACATTCTTGAGTCTTTGTTGGAAATGGAATATTTTTGTTCCATGAATACCTTTAGGTCCTCTCCACCAGACCTCCAAGTTGGGGATAAACTATGGATGGGCTAGCCAAACTTTCTCACAGTGAAACAAAATCAGTCCTTGCTTCCAAACTTGTTTCCACTTCAAGACAATGGGTCAGTGGTCAAAACCATGATATAGAAGACCATTTGCTGATAGGGCCTACTTGGACTAGAAGTAGGTTTCTAATATCAAGACACTATATATTTGAACCGCAATCCTTTGGTCCTTACCCCTTTTATTTTTCCAGGTGAATATGTCGCTCCTTGGGGAGACATCTATTGATATCAGATTTTGTATGAGTTCTCCAAATGTAACATTGTTGGGTTCGAGCCTTCATATACATCCCTTCTTTTATAATTGATTATTGATCATGTTGAATTCACTCCCTATTACCCACATTTCATATTGCAGGTGGGATCCTAAAGAATTTATTTTGGCCAGAAATATCCTTTTGAGATAGGGGGATTGCGGGCCATAAACATTCATAAAATATCATGTTTCTCTTGTACTCTTAGTATTAAAATTTAAGGTGAGCATCGTGAGGCCAAATACATGGTCCTCCATGTCCATATATTATTGATCCTAGAGGGTGGAAATACCTCCTTAAGCTCCTTCAGCATCGATCCATTTTTCCTCACATCCTGGCCAATTTTTTTGGGTGATTCTTTCCATGTTTGTTCAGTGACACTTAGTTTCTTAGATCATCACTATGTATACCTTCTCCTCTGAGATTCATTTATTTAACATTATTTCTTTTTAGAGAGCATTCATACCTCTTATATTCCATGATGTAATATTCATCTTCAACATTTTGTTTGGGAGGGGCAATAGTTATCCAAGAGGCATACCACTTGTCCGGAATCGACCATTAGGGCCCCAATTTCATGTATTTTTTGTCTATGGGTTTTCCTCCCCTTCTTTTTTTCTTTGACAGGGATCTTCTTCTATGCCTTAGGGGGATTTTTCTTGATTCCCATATTTCTTGAATCTATTGATTTCACACCTTGACTGTTACCTACCACTTTTCCTTTGACCATATTTCTCAACAGTTTTCTTAATTGAGATGTTGTGAGATTATTGATATTATGATCTCTGTGTGACTTCCAAAGAGTTGGAATATCATGAGGCATGTCTAGTTTAGATTCCTCCTCTATGTATGATCCAAAGGTAAGTGTTTCTTTCATCTCTACTTCATCACTTGATTTCTCTCCCTTCCCTGATTCAACTTATTTTTCACGTCTCTTGGGTAAGTCATCCCCTGCTTCCATTCCTTGTTTAATCTATATGCTTTGTTTCTTAAGATTCTCTTCTACAGGGGTTTCGTTAGGTTATCCCTCTAGGCCCTGAAAGTTATTGTTCAAGGTCTTGGTTGGGGCTCCTGATTTTTTTTAAGAGTATGCTTTCCCGCATTTCTTGTGTTTTGGATCTTAGAAAAACCTTCTAGATCTGTATCTTATTTTGTTTTATTTACTGGTTTAGGCACATTTAAGGGGCATTCTCCGAAAATATGGCCATGGACAAAGCACTTCCTGCATTGAAAAGGTATATTCTCATAATCTAAGGGTTGGGTCCATTCTTCTTCCTGGTAAGGCACTACTATTGACTTAGGTAGAGCACCTGCAACATTCATATACACACATTTTCTAGTGTAAGATATATACCTCGCCACCTTGGTAACTACTAAAATTTTGACAAAGGAGCCTAGAGTGTTGTCAATTCCCTCTAGTATCTTGGGATCTTGGAATTCCCTAGGTAAGGAGTACATCCTGATCCATACGAGGGTTGTTGTAAAGTCTTATTTATCATGTGTGAACCTCTCATTCCATAATATCATATGCATATCTGTTGATTTGAAGAAATAGGGGCCTTCCTCGAACACTTTGTCTCGCTCTCCAAGCTCTTAGAAGACTATGGTGAAAAACCCTTTTGACCCAAAATAAAGATCTATTTGCCCCTTCACCATCCATCTGAACTTTATCCATAGTTGCAAGGATTTCTCTGATGGTTAGATCCCCATAAATTTCCCAATTAAATCATGATCATGCATATATTGGATATATTTCCTAATTCCCGCTGAGGTGACCTCATACTTGGGATTCTCACTTCTCTTGGCCAAACATTCGTTCTACAATCACTTTTTTTGATTGGTTTGATTTGTTTCTTTCTCATCTATGGTATGGGTCTCTATTTTACCATTTCATAGCCTAACCATCTCGATATCCTCGCCCCATTTATTGGGGGTCCCTTTGACAATTTCTTTGAAGGACTTTCTATATGTCCATTGCTTATCTTCCTCTAGATTTAGACCTGACTTTGGACCCATCATCCTTGCAACACGAACCAGCCTCTTTCTCGAAACTTCCCCCCATTATCCCCTTGATAGGGGACCTAATCCTACCTGCACGCGTAAAATCCAAGAAACTCAATTTTCACCTTCAACCTCCATGCTCCTGCTCTAATTTACTCTCGAAATTGATACACCAATAATTGATGTTGTTTATTGAAATTGTTTTTAATTTATTAAATTTATAAATTCTAATTGTTTATTTCGCTTTATCATGTTATTTTTATGATTAAATAACATATACAAAGCAACAAAAATTAATATTTATATTAAAAAAGAGTTGTGGTTAAATTTGATTGTTTATGGTTACAAAAAAGATGATATCTAGCCGATTCTTGTCAATTTAAAGATCCAAAAAGAACAAAATTTAAAAACACATATTGACTTTTCCAACCTTCCCATATGCTATAGCTATTGTTCCAATATGTATAATACATTACATACTAAAATATAAGTGGGAATACTTGGGAAAATAAACAAACTAAAGAAAAAAACTATTTGAAATCAATCCCTCGAAGGGCTTGTTCTATAAATCCAACCTGGGTCTCTAGAGCATGATCTACTAGTTGCATGTTTGTGTCCACTGAGGCTCTAGTACATCTTAATGTTTTATGGTTTCTTTATTCATAATGAAAGGATATAAGTGTGTAGAGGATTCTTTCTTGACCTTGGATGAACAAGAATAAATGGAGAACAAAGGGAGCATAGAAGGTTTACAATCCTCGGAATAAGCAAGTATGGGGAGTCCACCTTGTTTATTAAAGCTTCATATCTTCTTTGATGGTTCTCCATGATATCAAGATGATATTGTTCTTTTTTATTTGAGCACCAACAACTGGACCTCTATTTCCATTTCCTCCATAGACTATGCTACATTTCGAGTTGAGATTCAATGTTTTAATCGACATTTGTTGGAAAAAAAACAACTTTAATGTTGAAAATCAATTAAAATGGGTGAAATTCATATTTTTTTTTATCCTTGACAAACATTGGTTAATCGGTGTTAAATGAAGAATGTTATCTAATCGATGTTTAATATTTCACTTAGTTGATGTCAATTCATCATAATCACAATTTTAATCTGTAAATATATTTCAATTAAACATCGAGTAATCGATGTTTGAGGAAACGACTTTTGGTCGATGAGTATTATAGAGAAATTGATCCTAATAACACTTATAACCCTCAATGCCTATTACCACTAACCCCATGTTAATCCCTTTAAACCCTAATTAATACTTTTAACTCATAATCCATATAAAACCATAATACATAATTATTATAACCCCTAACATCAATTGCTTAATCATTAACCCATATCACATTAAATTCCTATAGACACCAATCCCTATAATACTTATATAATTTGCTACAACTAGACCGTAAATCCCCTAATAATAAACCCATGCCTCGTAAGTGTTATAACTCTTAACTTGTTTCATCCCTCACCTACCACTTTTATCCTTTCAACCTTTATAAACTTTAACATGTATGATATGTAACCCTATAATCGACAACCTAAATGATACCTAAGTCATATAACCCTTAACTCATATAGTCCCTAAAACATATAACAACATAGCCCCAACCCATATAACTATTGCTCCATACAACCACTATAAATGCTAGCCTCTATAATCCCTATCATGTAACCTTAATAACACACATAATCACTAACTCATATATCCCTCAACTAATATAACCTTTATAAAATCCTAACCTATATCACCATTAATCCATATAACCTTTATATATCCTAACATTTTTAATTCCTATCCCCTAACCTTAAAAATTCATAATGCCTAACCCTTATGACCATTATAACCCCTAACCACCATAATTTCTTCAACCTCAACCTTATAACACTTAATATTTGTTATAACTCCTAACCTATATAACCCTGATCCCAAAACAATCAATGTATCTAGGCAATTTCCTAAGCCTAGGTCTGGTTGTTGTGATTCTTCTCTCCTTATTACCATATATTACATAACCCATGTAACCCCTAGCCATAATTATATAATCGTTATAACTCCTACCAATTAACCCTTATAAGACATAAACTTTATAACCCTTAATCCCTAGCTATTTTTAAACGTTATGAACCCTTAACGTTATGACCACTTCTGAACTTGAATATTTTCTTTCTAGAGGTTTTGGTTCACCCTCAAAATAATATGGAAGACTCACTTTTGAACTTGAATATTTTCTTTCTAGAGGTTTTGGTTCACCCTCAAAATAATATGGAAGACTCAATGTATCTTTTGACAACTTAATTTGATCTTTGAAGGAGATATTAATTGATACTTTGAATGATGTATCAATGGATGGGATCTTGTAGCGTAATGGAAAGTTGGACAACCCAATCTAATGACAGATTGGTGTCCTCCCAAATAATATGGTTAAAATATTTTCAAGGAGAGGATACGATTTCGTCTGTCGAGTGATATTTGGAATCATCATTCACATACATAGATTGAATAGGATGGTATTCAATTGAACGTATTTATTTTTATCCGTTGACATGAATAATTTCTTGAAGCTACAGGCTATTATCGTGCATGTAATTAGATGCTAAATGACCCATATGAATTATTATGGGTAATTTATGCTCACTAACTTAACCTTAAAGGTGATTTGAAGGAGTCCACTGCCATATGAATTATTATGGGTAATTTATGCTCACTAACTTAACCTTAAAGGTGATTTGAAGGAGTCCACTGGCATTGAAACGGGAGAAAAATTCGACACCAATAGGTTGGATAAATTAACCATGCGCAATGTGTACTTTCATTATCAAAGCCCCTTGGGCATTGGACTAAGTATTTCTTATTAATAGTCAAGCCAATTCTTTTGGTGAACCTTGAGCCTCAAGTCTCTTAAGGTAACCTAGCCCCTCCAACTCCCAATGGATGGGCTATTATGACAAGAAAATTTTAAGGGTAGGTAAAAAACCTTATACAACCTCTTACTATGTTGCCTCCCTCAACTTTGGTAGTTAAAATCCTATTACAAACTATCCTCATTACTCCCAAGAGCATTCAAGATGGTCATCATAGTCATAGTGCTGTAATTGGGTTTGATGACACTCTTAGTCATCACTTCATTTGTGATACACTAACATTCTAGAGAAATTACAAGAGGGTGAGGCTCATCCATGGACACTTAGAACTTTAGATCAATTTTTCTCTTCTTTGTTAATCAAAGTGTTTGATTTATCTAAGACTTTGAATTAAGAGGATGGAAAAATATTAAAAATGGAGAAGGTGATATGATGGGTATTTCCCTTTTTCCTTTGGAAGGAAAGTATTCACATGGAATGTTATGGATCTCCTAAACCCAACACTAAAGGAACTATTATAAGACAATACGAAATATTCAAGGATTAACATATTGTTTCTTTATAACAGGTCAAGTTTGTTGGCTTCGTGCTCATAAAAAAACTAAGTTTTATTTAGTAGAGTTTTGTGTAGTATTTACTTTGACCCATGAGTAAGGGAATGGTGTTGTACATATGATATTGTCACCTTCACTTACTATGTGTATTATGGTTTATCATGTGTATTATGTTTTGTTAATGATGATGAAAATGATGATAAAAATGATGATGACGATGATGATCTTGCAATTGTGATCCGTAAAAAAGGAACTTATAGTGCACCTGCCTTACCAACACCGATGTTTTATGGAAAAAGAAAGTTTGAACTTTGTTCTTAATCTTGTATAGATATTTGTGACCTCATTGTAGCTTGCACACAAAAACTAGCTAACAATAGTAAATATGAGTATGAGTTGGTTTCTTTGTTTCTCAAAATGGCTACAAGGCCTCCATTCTTAGTGTAGGTTGGTTCCAAAATCTTGTGTGCTTATGTTATTGGATTATTAGCTTATCATGCCAAGGTCAATAGTCAAGAATTGAATATCTCACTTTGGTTTTTATTACCAACAAAGGAAATGTACTTTTCTCTTTACAAATTACTAGTCTTATTCTCTAATGGAGAATACACTAGTTGTTCAAGGCCCAAAGAATTTGGTTTTTAATGGTGCCTCTGCACTTACTATGTATTGTATTAAAATTTACCTAGTGCCCTATTTTTTTTAATTTCCAAATTAGTGATATCTTCTTATGGCATATGTATAGTTCAACAATTCTAGTTGTCAACCATAAATTAATAGCACTGCTAGCATTCTCATGCAGTTGCTTCCAATGTTAATTGAAGCAATCTTACAAACTATAAATTAGCTATTCCCAACATAATATGTAAGATACACACTTATTCCCAACATTTAAGATTCAATTTAAAATCCAAATTTTTTATGAAAAGAATATGAGTTAAGAGCATCAAATGGAGTTTACATGCTAAATTAGATATTCCCAACATTTAAGATAGCATTTGAGAGTTAATTGTTTATAAAAGGAATGGGAGTTAAGAGCCATGAAATGGAGTTTACATGCTAATAGATTAATATATTATACCATGTCATATATAACTTCCTCAATGGAGTTTACATGCTAATAGATTAATATATTATACCATGTCATATATAACTTCCTCAATGTAAATTATACCCCACAAGAGATAACATGAATCCAATTTAAAGGATACAACTAGGTGTAGGTTCCACTTCAACACGACCTCTAACGATTGAAAACTCACAATGTAGTATGAGAGGCCCCACTTCCGGAGGTCGCACTTATATACACTCATCATTTAAATAAGAATAGAAATCCCCTATTCATGGTGATCATTACCAAACATTAATAAACTACATTCAAATGAAGTCCGGCTATTTGAATGGGAGCATGTACAAACCTCAATGTCTTCTTCAATGGTTTCGACACATAAGACATTGTTTCCCACACATAAGACAAATAATAAAATAATGCAATTGTTTATAAAGTGGAATGCTTACAAACCTCAATGTCTTCTTCAATTGTTTCACACACATAAGACAAATAATAAAATAATGCTATTGTTTATAAAGTGAAATGCATTGTCCAATCCATGGAATGGGCCAACTGCATTAATGAAACAAGGAAATATTTATCTCCAAATTGAACCAACTTTATGGTTGTGTAGTGAAGACTCAATGTCAACCATTATACCATGAATATAGCCTTAAAACAATATCTAGATGGAATGGTTTGAGATGGGAATTGAACCAACTTTATGGTTGTTGGTTGTGTAGTGAAGACTCAATGTCAGTCATTATACCATGAATCTAGCCTTAAAACAATATCTAGATGGAATGGTTTGAGATGGGAATTAACCAACTTTATGGTTGTTGGTTGTGTAGTGAAGACTCAATGCCTGTCATTATACCATGAATCTAGCCTTAAAACAATGTCTAGATGAAATGGTTTGAGATGGGAATCGATTCATTAACTGCCAATAAGAAAACCACTTAGTGATTTTGTGCAACCTCAAGGGATTAATGCACAACCCACCAATAGTTTTGTATGACCAACGTATGGATTCTTATGTCTTGTGAAACCTCCCACGAGATCTACAAATCTCGAATGTAATTAATGCTAAGGGAGGTGTGTACGACCCTTTAGTGTAGGGAAATCACTTAATGTGGTTTTCCAACAACCAACTACTTCCTTCAAGACATTAATTGTGATTCACATGATCTCATCAATTTTTATTTTTATTTTTTTTTGTAATTAGATTTAGAAACCTGGCTATTAAATTAAATTGTAATACTCACTTAAATGAAAATGTAGATCTTCTGTTTCATAGTGAATCAAATGGTGGGAAATACAAAGTTATTGGTATTCTTCACTTGCACATGGAGAATGAACTCTCACACCATTGCAGAAATGAATAGGAAACAATTATGTACACAAATTAACACTGTATTTAACACAACATAGAGAAATTCATACACGAAGACACAATGTTTATCTTGAAAACCCAAATGGGAAAACCAATATTCAATGGGTTCGCAGTGCTCTTACTTCAACAATCTTTGGTTACAATGCAACTATTGGCTCCTTGTACCTCCTCTTCTCCTTGGCCAAAAAGGACCCTTCGAGAGTGAAAATACCATAAGAAATAGGGAGAGATGGGACAATGGCAAGGACAATAGGCATGACCTATCATTTCCCATTCCTTAGTATTTTCTCTCCTATTATTATTTTTCTTTTTCATTTATCTCACTTTTTTACTCTCTCTAAATTTGTCTTATTTAATTTTAGATTTACATTGTCTTTCATATTTTATCTAACCTTCATAAATCAATAAATTATCTTGTAGGTAGCAAGTCTTGCAACCATTTCCTTGTTCAGACCCAGATTGGATCAAATTCTCTTACCAACCCCAACAATGATAAAATCCATCTTGTTTTCTCCATCCCACTCGCAATGATAAACTGCAATAATAATTTTTAAATATCGAGGGGAATCAATAACTAGCTAGATTTAATTACCTAGGTGATACCTAGGTTTTAATCTTACTGGCTACTACTATAAACCCTAGGGTAGCTTCTAGCAGCCCCCATGCCAACACCTAGCACTATCATCCTCATCTGCATCATCACCATTGTCATCATCATAGTCATTGTTGCATTTTTCATTGTCATCATTGTCATTGTCATCATCGTCATTGTCATTAAGAATTTGATACTATTGTGTGTGTGTACACTATATAAGCTTATTTAATTTTCACACATAGTATTCCAAATGTCACCCATATAGAGAAAAATGACCCAACTCCCATAGCTTGATAGAGATAAATAATAGACCCCCATGACATGATAGAGATATGAGAGAAAACCCCATGAATCAATAGAGAATAGAGACACAGATAGAGAAGCAAGGTGACTCCACTTGCGAAAGAGACAGGAGAATAAAACATTGATTCATCCAATAGAAATAAATGACAATGCCACCTAAATCTACAAGGGAAACTATTTTAGGTACACACACACATGCCTTCTTTCACATTTTTTTATCAATTTGAAGTATGTTCAAGACTATAAATGGTGGGTGTTGTGTGATTGTATTGGTCCCTTTCACTTGTATTACATATTTGAATAGAATATATTGGCTTGGAACTACCTCTTTGAAAAAAACTCCATATTCTAAGATGGTCTTATTTTTGGGACCTAAGCACCTTAGGCACATGCATTCCACCTCTTGTTTTCATTCACTCTTTGGAGAGAAGTTTGAACCCCCCCCAACACACATATTGTGACATTGGTTGGTCATCCAGCATTTGGTGAAGACCTATGGATATTTTGCAACTCTTCCAACAAATGATAATTTTCCAAGCATGCATGTGAATCATTGGATTGTCCTAGATCACCTCATGAGGAACCCCCAAAACAAAATATGTTGCAGACTTTCCACTAGACTTATCTTTGTGAAATGTGCTTCAAAACATTATGATTTCAACTTGAAGTCAACACCATGAGTGTTACTTATACCTCCACTTCTCTCCCTCGTGGATTACTTTGATAAAGTATCTCAATCACCTCATGTATTAATTTGATACAATATCTCAATCACTTCCTTAGAAACTTTGTTGTATGCAGAGTCATCAATCATACTTTTGTTTAAATGCACAAGGGATTGGACATATCTTTAACCAACAATTAATTTTCAGGTGGGAGTGACAACTCTAGTGTACGTGTTTGCTGAGTTGGTTGCCTCATATTTATGTTCGGGATGACAAACCTAGTGGTTTGGTATGAAAATATATTAAAACCTCCATTTTTATGAATATCTCTCAATATATCTATTTTTACTTTATTTTTCTATAGACTACACAAATAAGTTGTTGATGAAACTATAGACACATACAGTTGTCTTGACATATCTTAGAATCCTAAAATACATGTACCTCTTTTATTTCTACTATAACATGTCATCAACTTAACCGTTTTTAAAATAAGTTATAAGTAAGACTAGAAGAGATTAAGATTTACAATCTAAAAATAAATAAATAAATTGTTTGGTAATGTTAAGACCCTTGTAGTATGCACAAGAAATTTTAATTTCAAGGATATAATTACTTTCATAATTTAAAAAATATACAAAATTAATAGTATAAATTTTGAAAAAGTACCCAGCACTAAAACAACCTATTCTCTATAATTATACAATTTTTCTAAGGAAATTCCATTGTTAAGGTACTAAAGAGTTGCTTAGAAAAAATCAAATTTCACATAGTTATTCACAAATTCTATTAAAAAAATTATATATTCAAAACTAATTCAATTCTCTACATTTCATCTTTTTACACTATATTCAAATTCATTGTAAAAGTTCCTTGAATTGTTTTTACATGTTTGCATTACCACTAACATGTCATAAGAGATCATCATTAACTTACATCTATCCACAAAAAAATTTCAACAACATACCAAGCATTCTCTATACTTTCACATTTGGCTTATATGTCTAAGATATCATTTTTGACAAACAAGTTTGATTCAATTACACTCCAAATTAGATAACAATGTATTTCCTTATTCCATTTGAAAAATACCAAATGGGCAGAGGCTAAAAACACACTAAATGAACACATGCTAAAAGCACAAAAGTAATGATAAAGTCTAGTCTCACACTCCTAATTTCATCATAGAAAAAGCTTCCAAAACTTCTTCATAACACCCATTGCTAACATAACCCACAATCATGGGATTGCATCCTTCACACTCCACATTTAGCTTACATGCCTAGAAGCACATTTCCCACTGGATCCTCTACATGAAACCCATTCCTAAGATGTAATCATGGACGGTTTTTTCCTATACTAAACCTAGACATGCTAGTTCTTGATCATGGCACATTTCCCACTGGAGCCTCTACATGAATGTAATCATGGATGGCTTGTTGATGAGATGTAGAAGAATCACTCAACAACGGAGGATCTATGCTTGTTGATGAGATGTATGTGGAAGAATCACTCAATAGCAGAGGAAGATTTGTATATGTCAACATAGTTTTTGAATTTGCCTATACAACATGTTTTAGACTTCAACGATCATGATGAGACAACCTTGGCAAAAATATTTTTTACAAATTTTGTTGTAATTTTTTACACTCTGCTATTGATCCTGAGAGAACGCCATTAGAATATTATATTATATTCTATGAACATAATAGCTTACGATCGAGATTCATAGTAGCTTTAAATTCGAGATTCACACTAAGATTCTCGAACCCTCATGGGTTTTGGCGATTCCTTCCAGGTAAACAAAGTTTAGAGTGGCTGGGCGTTTTGAAGCAATTGGAAGTCTTTGAAAGGCTGGAACATGTAACATTGTTCACTCAAGATTATCAAAATGATTTCTGATTTGGTCACGACGATTAGGCAATAAAAACAATAGATTCCCCATGGCGCACTCTACTACCCTTTTTCTGCCTCCCGTACATGAAGACCATGCAAGCCACATATGAGAAAATCATGTGAGTAAGAAAGAGTCCGTGCAGATTAATGGCCTACCTTTGATCGAAACCTTCATGGAGATTGGATGGAGACAGCTCCTCTCTCTACTAAGGAACACAGTCATTTACAAAGCTAGGTTGAGGAGAGCTACAGATAGCGGATCCATATCCATACTAATGTATTCAGGGATTTCATTATTCAGTTCGTTAAGCAATATTGAATGCAGCAGCAGGTGGATTATAGACCATCCCATCTGAATTACTCAGGATTGCCATGTTGAGTAATAGCTAAAACTACACTTACAACTAATATTTATCGCAATCATATCAATCTATGCTTTAAGAACTAGTAATAGAAATGTTTTTCATATCAACCTCTGCTTTAAGAAGTAGTAATCAAAGCTTAAACCACACAAATATTATTCAAAGCTTAGCAATCATATTTAACTAGTAATATATTAAATAATATATATTTTTTTCACTATTTTAGTTAGTATATTTAATTTCTTTATAAGGAGAGTAAGAAGGAGAACATTTAAATTAAAATTTACACGTTAAGAAAATCGATGCTTTTTATACTTTTTATTTTTAATATAAATTTAAACTTTTTTATATATAAAAAAAATGTGATTACTATGAAACTACCAATTTAATATATTGAAACTATCAAATTTGATATAAGGAAGCTTCATCAATGAAATAGATAATGAAATATTTCAAGGCAACAAGGAAGTTTTTATAGTCTAAAGCTGGATGCTTTAACTGTATAGTCTAAAGCTGAATGATTTAACTGTAAAACTGTACACTTTGTCCAATTTTATGATCTGTTTCATATTATTATACATCTTTGGAAAATATTTGATGGTTTATACAAACCCACAAACTTCAAAATTACAGTGTTTAATTTTAACTGAACCTCATTTTTTACTAGTTAGCGGTCAAATACATTTAGAAAGTGAAAATCTAAACTTGGTGGAAGGAGGTTTTGAAAATAATATATAGCAAACGATGTATATACCATCTACCACATCATTAAAACCTACACAACAAGCTGATTATTGATCACCCTATATATTAGAGAGAGGAGGCCAAGCCCGAAATTTGACACTTCATCTCGAATTTGGTACATCTAAAATTACAGGTATGGAAATTATCAAAGTGTCAATTTGACCTTTAATCATTCAGGTAAACCCGTCATAATGTTTTATCATTGTACATACTTTACAGTCTAGAGTATTAATGGGCCCTGTCGGGACTCCCCTCTCCATCTTTCTGTGCATTAATGGGCCCTGTCGTGACTTCCAACTTCAGAGGTCGGAAGCCCATCTCTCCCGCACAATTCCAGTTTGCAGTACTAAATTGAATTCCATATTAATAAGTAATCGCATAACAGTGCTTAATAATCCGCACAATTTCAGTTTCCGGTATTAAATTGAATTCCATATTAACAAGGCTGTGTGGCAGTGGAGTATCTGTCAAGGAGGTTAGAAATGTCAAGGAGGTTAGAAAGTAAATTTTGAAAAATGAGGTTGAAATGTAAATGAAACCAAGTGTTTGGTGTAAAATGTATATGAGGGAAATGTTATGTGCAAGGTGCATATTTTGGAAGATGGGGCAAAAGTAAATGAAAGTTGACCTACAACCATTTAATTTTAGAAAGTATATAGCAAACATATATATTTTTTAAAGTATATAAAAAAGTAAAAAATTTGTTGACAGTGCAAGATTAAATTTTGAAATTTAAATGCATTTTCAATGTGGATTGGTGAAAGATAAAAATATATGATGACATAAAATTAATAGTAGATAAGAAATATAAAAATTTTAATGTATTTGTAAACATTTTCCATACTAATAAAAGTCTAAAATATTAAAAAATAAATGCATTTGTTATATAGAGTGCTGAAAGATAAGAGTAGAGTCTTTAGGATATAAAAATTTAGATGCATTTTTATTTGAAATCTATGAGAAAATAGAAGTTTGTTACATACCACTGCAAATTTTGAAATATACAAAAAAAACAAAGTGTGTTACATATAAACTAGAATTTGAATGCGTTTGTCATGTAGACTGGGATTGGGGCTCTCGCGAATCATTAGAGAAATATTTACAAGAAACATGATTGTGGAAAGAAGATAGAGTGCAACAACTGCACAAAAGAAAATAAATGGAAAGGTATAAGTGTTTGCCTATACATGTTTATTTAAGAAAGCGGAATAACTGAGTTGAGAAACAAAGAAAGATGGGATGAGTAAACTTATAGTGAGGGTACATATGAGCGCTTTGGTTATTTTCTTGCGGCTTCCCTTTCATTGATGTCGACGACGATTGCGGTTTCAAAGATGTTCTCAACGATTGCTGGAATATTGGCAACTGCCTATTGTCTTTCGTTGGTGGCATGTTTCAATTTCCTTTCGACCCATTCTTCATCGTACGTTCTCATTGGGGCGACGTTGATCTCATTCTGGATCTTGATGTTGAAAAGATCATTTTCTAATTCCTGGAAGTCGATAGAGAGATTAGAGAGAGCTTGATGAGTTTCCTCATTTTGTACTGCATATTTGACTAGCTAGTCATGGACGTGAGTTTGATCAAATTGAAGGATGCTGTAAAAAGTTTCCAGAGAGAAGGTCTTCAACATAGCAACCTGTTTATCAAACTCTTCTGTGGTTAAGGGCAAGGAGTTTGCGATTAAGAGGGGGTCTTGGAAGTCGTTTGTTTTCCCAGCTAAGTCTATATTTGACAGCTTTGTGAATAATTTATCTTTCTTCGATATGACTTGTTCACATGACTGAACAATAAGACACATGTTGTTTACTTTTTCTTTCCAACATGCATTCAATTGGCCGATCCAGTTTTTGGATGAAAGATATTCTTCTCTTCTTTTTGTTTCTGTCATATTGTTGACAATCCTGCCAAAATGGATGACTGTTTTTAAGAAGAAATTTTCTTCATCTTTTAATTCGTCTTGCAAAAGCTTGAGCAAGCTACGTGCCTTGGTTCCAAGGGAAGTGATGGTTGGTGATCTTTTCCAGGCATCGGTAATCAGTTCCATTGTTTTTTTGATATTGTTTTCCACATATCCTATACAGGATGTGAGCAGGGTGGAGGGTGCTTTTACATTGGGTGCAAAGGTTCCAGGCATGGCTATTACCAAAGGATTGACAAGCAATGGCATAGGAAAGAAAGTGTCTTCCAATTCCTTGATTCGGTCCTTCAATCTGGCATTGTGGGTCTTCATGCATTCAATGGAGTTATGAAGTGCTTCTCTGGTGGCGGTGTGAAGTTGACAGATTTGGGACCACTGCATGTTGGCAATGTCAACCTCTGAACAAGATTTGTCTTTGATATTTTTAGCATTTTTTTTTCTGAAATATCAATTTTTTTTCCAACTATAAAAAATAGCGATCTGGAACACGAAGGATTCATCTTCGTCAAAATTTTGGGCAACGGATATGTCCATTGGATGGCTATGGTGGATGGCGTCCTTGGGCTGATCAAAGTAGGGGAACATGGAATCCAGATCAGTGTCAATTTCCATGTTCTCACTCTGAATTACCGGGTCTTCTGCCTGCCCCACATTTTTTTTTCTCTTCTTCTCCACTGGAAGCTTGTGAGAACTATCAATTTTAGAGTGAGGAGGGTCGTTATCTCCTCCTCCATTTGAAGAATTCTAAGAATGTTGTGATGGACCGTTTGAGAGATGCTCCGGGATGTCGTACTTTTTGGAGTGGTATTTGCAGATTGAACACTCTTGTCACTAGGGTCGTTCCCCTATTGCATGTACAATTTGGTGCAGCTTTGCATTGTCTCTACATCGCTGGCATCAAAGGCAAGCCCGTGACTGTCTCTGTTTTTGGGCAAGTGTTTATTTACAAAACAATCGCCAAGACCAAGTGAATGTAAATGTTGTCTAAAAATATCATAGGGGTCGAATCCTTTTATGTGTTCAGCATATCTGAGGTTCGAGATACTAAAATGTGCTGTGAAATCGTCAAATTTGTTGACGTTTTTCAACACGACCTCCCCTATTTTCCAAGGCATAGGAATGAATTGGTTTTTTTTTCCTCCTTTGGAATAGATGGAACCAGTAGTTGTATTGACGTGCTACTTCTGCGATAAAAATTATGCCCGTAATGTGACATGGAAGGAGAGTAGGTTGTTCCGTGGAGCCAAAAATTCTTATGACAGTGTAATTATCCAAATGTTGGACTCTTCTCTTTTTGTCCAAAAGATTAGTTGTCTGTTCAGATAAGTGGGGAGCATTTTCTCCTAATAAGAAAAGTTTGAAAATAGACAGGAAACCATTAAAAATCTCATAAAAATAGTGGGAGGCCTTGTGCTTCCACAAGGCTTGGTACCAGAACATTACTGGGTGGAAATCGTAGTTAACATTCTTGGACAGAGACAGTTGTGGAAATCGACAGGAATGTGCTATTGCAAAAACTAAATAGGATGACATATAAAATTTCTTTCCCCTTTTATAGCTTGACAATTGGGAAGAGATTTCATAAGAAATTGTCCTTCCCCAATAAAAAATGGCTTGTTCCTTGACTGTGAAATACAAAATGTAAAGAGCCATGTGGGAAACAATAGCTATGAATTCTTGTCCCGTTATTCTTGTAAACAACCAGAAAATTTCGCGGAAAGGAATTTTAAATGAACTAACTTGCATGCTTGTAATATCTTCAGGAACTAGATCCAGGTTTTCCAAGAAAAGGGGCAAGAGTTTCAATCCATTATTATGCTTTGCTAGGAACTGTTTGCAATCTTCTCCTTTGAACACCAATGTTAGCTCAGGCAATTTCAGCATCTGCCGGAAGAGCTGAGGTGACAAAGAAACAGAAGAGCGGTCGTGCAGTGGAATAATTATTTTCTTTGCAATAAATTTATCAGCGCACCAAGAGACTAGGTTCTTACAGTCAAAAACCTCAGGCACACAGCTTACTTGGTTCTCTTTGGCAGAGGTTGAGTAATAAGAAAATGCCTTGGACCAGTGGAAGTTTTGGTCATGACGGCCGTAGATGTTCATTGTATCTCCACAGAACTGGTGTAGAACTGATGCCATAGGTTTATGAGAAGGTTGCTTTGATACAGATGATGGTTAAATAAACAGTCACAGTGAATAATGTAACTTTTTGCTAAATCTTGGTCAAATGCTTATGAATGGGAAAGCTCCTCGAGCCTTTCATTGATTAATGGCAATCAGTATTGGTGGTGCATGATGAAATGCTAGGAGTAAATTTTATTTATTGCATATTTAGAAATGCAAAGATGGCGGCTACGACGAAGAGAAAAGAAGGAATGGAGGTTTTTTGAACGTGCGAAGGCCACAGGTTGTGAAAGCGATTTCATAATTTTGAAATGAACACTTGGAAGGGACAATATAATCTCCCTGCAAATTTTGGTTTAATGCGCATGAATACGAGATTTCCTCGGCCCTTTTGCCCATCAATGACAATATATACGATTTCTGCATGATGGCCTGTTAGAATTAAATGCTATTAATTCCATATTTAGAAACAAGATATGTCTGTATATATATATATAACTTTATATTTTCTTTTATTGTAGAGAAGTGCGAAGGTGACGGAGACGACATAGAGAGAGGAAAGAATGGAAAGTTTTGAAAAGCGGTTGGAAGTGATTCAAAAAAGGGTTACAAGGATAGTCAGGAAGAGATCATGAAGGGGGAGTTCAATGACCGGTTTGTATATTTGCGGAATTTTGGAAAATTGGCTAAGTATGGAATAGGGAAATTGCTAATTGGATGCATAACAATAAGATCTTATATATAATTGCCAACTGCTAATTCCAAAAGGACGCTGGCATAGGAAACAACGACTATGAATTGAATATTTCTTCAACCCAGAAAATGGACGATTCCCTAAAGAAATTTGAACAAATGGCGAAGTATGGAAAGTAGACATGATGCAGGAGCATCGCGGGTAGCAAGCATGTACAGAGGTGAAAGACAGCTGGGACAAGCGCCAGCACATTTCAACACGTTGCAAAAGTGTTTCAAAATGTTTTCAAGTGAATGTGCGGATGTTAAATGTAATAATTAAGTGAAGGGGCACTTGTAGATTGTAAATAGACCTTGAACGATCTTCTCTCGTCTGTAGTAGGTAAAGGCACTTATAGGCAGTTAATATAAGTAGGTAGAATTTAATTCTAGATTAGACAGTTTTAGGAGCGGAGGGAAAACCGACTATAGACACCCTCATATTGTATCATTTGTAACATTAACAATATTATCAATCAAAGAGAGCATAGGAGAGCAGAAGCAGAGAGATGTGTAGAAGAACCCATGTACATAAGTTCTGAGATTAATATATGAAGCTTGATTCAGACTCATGGTTTTCAAATACTTTCTGTGTATGCATGATTGAATGTTATGCTCATGATTGTTTTACTCTTTCTGTTATACATTTTCTTTTATGCCATGTTTGTATGATTTCATGTTAAGCATTCGAAGTCTGAGAGAGTAAGGAATGAGTTTCAATTGTTTCTTTGTCTAAGCAAGAGTTTTCCTGCAAGGAGTGCAGTGAAATCATCCGCAAGGAGTGCGTTGATGGGTTCAGAGTTTCAATCTCTGAAAGCTCAGGAGGGATAACATTGTTCTCATTCTCGCATAAGTGCAAGTTAATCACAAGAGCCGTGCAAGGTGTGTGCAGGCCGAGTGAAGTCTCAGAGTTACAATCTGAGTGAAATTGTTGAAGGATTGTTGTCGCAAGGAGTACACAGAGTCGAAGAATTCAATACTTGGAAGTATTGAAGGATTTCTGCAAGGAGTGTGTGTAGGAGTTTTCTTGAAGACTAGAGTTGTGGAGAAAGCTCAGGAGGGATAGAGTCTTCAAAGTTGTCGAAGAGAAGATCAAGAGGGCTAGTGCCTTAAAGTGTTGAAGAAGGCGCAGCGACATTGTTTGCAGGTGGACAAGTTTCGTGGAAGAATACCTGTTCCATTTCGCAAGAGTCCTCAAGGAGGAATTGGACGGTTGGAATTATCCGTTGAGAATTCGCGAAATTCTGAGAGCCGTCAGATCTTGCAGAGGAGCAGGGGAGTTACGAAAATCATTCTCCAAGTGTAAAGCTCAGGAGAAATCAGACTGTTGGATTACTCGCGTAATCTCATTTCATGGATTCGCGAGTTGAAGGGTCAAACCCCTTGCATCAAGATTCGCAAAATCGCGAAGTGTGAAGTTCCAAAATCGCGAGAAGATCAGGACCGTCCATATGAGGAGGATAGGTGGCAGAGATTGAGGGATCTCGCGAACTCGGAGGTTCGCCAGGTGAGAGCCTAGGAGTTGGGTGCTCCAAGTCGCGAGTGGCGAAATCGCGAGGAACAAAGATAGTTGTTGGATCCAGGTCGCATTCGGAGGTTGAGAGGACCTCGTCTCGACTATAGAAGTCGCGAAGTGCCGAGAGCCGAGGCACAAGTGTAGACACATGGGAGAAACACAAGGTGGGGCCCGCATGATTGGCAGGTGAACACATGTCGCTTGGAGGAAGGAGTCAATACTCTGTTGATTTCTCACGTCTCAGGGATTCACGGAGTATGAGCACGGGAGCTTGACGCTACAACTCGCGAAGTGGCGAGTTGTGAGAAGTGCGAAGGGAAGGTCAACCCTCGCTGACTTTCAAGTCTCAGAGGTTCACACCGTAGGAGCATGGAGGCTCAACCCTTCGACTTGCAAAGTCGCGAGTTGCGATGAGAGCTAGTATTAAGCCTAGCCGGCGGTCACGCGCATAAGGCCCTGACAGAAGGGAGCTATACCCATTTCGTGATCTCGGGTATCACCAGATTGAGAAGGAAGAGTCAGTAGTTTTGACTCACGAACTCACTAGTGGCGAGTTGTGACAAGCGCCTTTGGAATTGGGCCTTGTTCATAGTGCTGTGGTCACTGGGGAGAAGTGGAGCTTGCGCCTAGTGTTGTTCACACAGAGGAGCTTTCGAAGGACCTGTGGATCGATTAAATTGAGATTCCAGCAGGGAATCGAAGAGTCAATCCGACTCAGGGGCAGGAATTAGAATGATCCTGTAGTGGACTTTGACTCGAGGGCCGATAGGTTTGCGTCAGTGTGGTATCAGAGTGAAAAAATATTTCTTTGCTTTCTGTAGTAGGGAAAAGAAAGATTCACCATGCCGCCGATAAGAAGAGATAGGAAAACACCCGATCCACCAGAGGATAGGGAAATGCCAAGAATAAGGGGTAGGCAGATTCCTGATCCAGCCATGGAGAGAGAGATGTGTGACCTATGCGCCAGACTCGAGGACATGGAGACAGCACATAGGTGCACAGTCGGTGTTGGAGATGTTAGTGAATCTGAAAGTGAAGAAGAAGCTGGACATGAAGGAGAAGAAGTTGCAGCAAATGAACGCCTGATTAGGGATGTTTCAAGAATGAGTGCTAGGGAAAAAATGGACATTCCAGTATATGAAGGAAACTTGGATGTTGAAGAGCTTCTAGACTGGATTAGAGCTCTAGACATGTATTTTGACTATGAAGATGTCGAGGAAGACAAAAAGGTCAAGCATGCTATCAAAAGACTTAAAGGATATGCAACATTGTGGTGGGATGAGTTACAAGATGACAGATGTTGCAAAGGCAAGTAGAAGATTAAGAGTTGGGATAGGATGATCGCAAAGATGAAGGCGAAATTCATTCCCAAGGATTACCAAATTACTCTATTTCGAAAGATGCAGAATTTGAGACAGAAGCTGATGTCAGTAAAGGAGTACACTGAAGAATTCTACAGGTTGAACATCAAGGCAGGTCATCGCGAAAGTGATGATGAAAAAGTTGCTAGGTACATGAATGGTCTGAGATACGACATTTAGGATGAGATGAGCATGATGACCATCCGAACGGTGGAAGATGCTTATCAGATGGATTTAAAGGCTAAAGAGAAGTTGAGCCAAAAACAAGGCCAAAGAGGCCGAGGTAGAGGTCAAGCCAGAGGCAAATCAGTTTCCCAGGATAGAAATCAGAAACCGAAGGAAGAGTGGAAGAAACCTCAGAATCAAACTGAGAGAGGTGGAAGCTCACAGATAGGGCAGTATACCGAATAGAGAGGTCAGTATGCTGATAACAACATTTTTCCTCGTACTAGAGGTAGAGGAAGGGGAAGAGGTGAAGTGGTTAAATGCTTCACATGTGGAAAGGTCGAACATAAATCTTATGAGTGTCCAGATAGAAACAAAGAAGGTGGTGAGACTCACATTGCCGAAGCACAAAAGCAGAATGTTGAGGCAGAGGATGCTGAAGGTAGAAGATCACTGGTGATGAGGAAGGTTCTCTTAACGCCAGAAAAGGAGGCGGAGAATCCAATGCAAAGGAACAGTATTTTTCGGATTGCTTGCAAGACCAAAGACAGGGTATGCAAAGTCATCGTGGACAGCGATAGTATGGATAATCTTGTATCTACAGAGATGGTAGAAAAGCTAGATCTAGAGACCATTGAACACCTAAGTCCATACAGGGTTTCGTGGCTACAAAAGGGACATCAGGTAAATGTCACTAAACAATGTTTAGTTGAATTTAAAATAGGAGGGTATAAAGATGAAATACTCTGTGATGTTATTCCCATGGATGTTTGTCATCTATTCTTGGGTAGACCGTGGCAATATGACAGAAATGTGATTCATAATGGGAGGAAGAACACATACACCCTAGAGAAGAATGGGAGAACTCACATGTTGCTTCCAATCAAAGATAAAGAGGTGAGACCTGAAGTAAGCAACACTGTACTTCTCATGAGTGGGAAGGAACTTCTTACAGAGGTTAAGAAGAAGGAGGAACCAAAATTCATTGTGGTCAGGAAGCCTAATTTTTTTTTAACCAGTACAAGGGTATATAATTTACTCGAAGAGGTTCAGAAACTATTGGAAGAGTTTGCTGACATAGTAGTGGACGAACTACCTTGTTCGTTGCCACCGATCAGAAGTGTAAGTCATCACATTGATCTCATACCTGGAGATAGTTTTCCAAACAAAGCAGCGTACAGATTGACGTCGCAGGAGAATGAAGAGGTCAAGAGATAGGTCCAGGACTTAATGGACAAGGGGTTGGTTAGAGAAATCTTGAGTCTGTGTGCTGTTTCGACAGTGCTTAGTTCGAAGAAAGATAGAGGCTGGAGGATGTGTACTGACTCGAGGGAAGTCAACAAGATAACCATTAGGTAAAGATTTCCATTACCAAGGATGGATGATCTGATGGATTGTTTGAGTGGGGCCAATTTTTTTTCTAAGATTGATTTGAAAAGTGGATATCATCATATTTGTATGAGAGAAGGAGACGAATGGAAGACAACATTCAAAACCAATGAAGGGTTGTATGAATGGTTTGTCATGCCGTTTGGTCTAACAAACATGCCGAACACTTTCATGAGGTTGATTAATAAATCCCTGAAGGATTTCATTGAAAAATTTGTCATTGTGTATCTTGATGTCATACCGATTTTCAGTAAAATAGAGGCAGAGCATCTGAAACATTTGGCTACAGTGATGAGGAGGCTACAACAAGAGAAGTTGCTGATAAACATGAAGAAATCCTCATTCATGAAGACAGATCTCACTTATTTGGATTTTTTTATTTCTGCAGATAAGTTGAGGATGGATCCAGATAAGGTGGAGGTAATTAAGAATTGGCCATCACCGAAGAGTATATTTGAGGTTCGAAGTTTTCATGGATTGACTAGTTTCTACAGGAAGTTCATTAGGAATTTCAGTGGAATTAGTGCACCAATGATGGACACAGTGAAGAAGAGACACAAGTATTTTCACTAGACATAAGAGCCTGAGAAAAGCTTCAATTTGTTAAAAAGGAAAATCACGGAACAACCAATTTTGGTGTTGCCAGATTTCAAAAAGACATTTCAAGTAAAATGTGATGCAAGTGGATTTGCAATAGGGACAGTCTTGAGCCAAGTAGACAGGCCGATAGCATACTTCAGTGAGAAGCTGAATGAAGTGAAAGTGAAATACTCCACGTATGAAAAGGAGTTCTATGCTATTATCCAGGCATTGAAGAAGTGGAGACACTACTTGATCCCTATGGAATTTGTCTTATACAGTGACAATCATGCCTTACAATTTGTGACTCAACAGGAGAAGTTGAATCAAAGACATGTTAAATGGGTTGAATACATGAAGAACTTTACTTTTGTAACTAAGCATATTTCTGGAACTGCTAACAAAGTTGTTGATGCTTTGAGCAGGAAGTGTTTGCTATTGCAGGAGTTCAGAGTCAAAACTTTGGGTTTTGATAACCTCACAGATATGTACAAGGATGATTGAGATTTTAAAGAGGCGTATGAAGCAGATGAGAATCCAATTCTTAGGGACAGAGGTCAATGGACATAATACATGATCTAGGAAGGATTACTATTTAAGAGTAATCAACTTTGTATTCCAGAATGCTCCATGAGAGAGAATTTACTGAAGGAGAAACACAGTGGAGGATTGGTCAGGCATTTCGGTCATGACAAGATGTTCACAAAGTTAAATGAATCATATTTTTGGCCAGGAATGAGATCAGACGTCAAAATATTCGTGGACAGATGTAGAATTTGTCAACACTCAAAAGGAAAGAGGCAAAATGCAGGCTTGTATCAACCGTTACCCATACCAGATAGGCCGTGGGATGCAGTAAGCATGGACTTCATATTGGGGCTGCCGAGAAAACAAAGAGGGTTTGACTCGATTTTTGTAGTGGTGGATAGAGTTTCTAAGATGGCACACTTCATACCACGTCAGAAAACCAGTGACGCAACTCACATTGCGAATCTGTTTTTCAAAGAAGTCATTCGACTTCACGGCTTGCCAAGGAGCATAGTTTCATATCGAGACACCAAGTTCGTGGGAGACTTCTGGAGAACCTTATGGAAAAATATGGGAACAAACTTGTCGTTTAGTTCAGCTTATCATCCTCAGATGGATGGACAGACAGAAGCTGTGAATAGGAGCTTGGGAGACTTGTTGAGGAGTTTGGTGACTGAACATCACAGTCAATGGGACAACATTCTGCCACAGGCAGATTTGCTTATAATGATTCAATCAACAGAAGCATAGGGCAGAGTCCATTCCAAATTGTTTATGGGACACAACCAAGAGGAGTTTTTGAACTGAGGGATTCAGAACAAAATGAGATAAGAAGTGCTAGTGCAGAAGATTTTTCCGAAGCAATGAAGGAACTTCACATCTAGGTGAAGGAGCGATTGTAGAACTCGATCCAGGAGTATAAGTGCAGAGTAGATCAACACAGGAGAGAACTTTAGTTCGAAGTTGGTGATTTGATTCTGGCACATCTGAGAAAGGAAAGATTCCCGAGAGGGACATATAACAAACTGAAGATGAAAAAGATTGGACCATATAAGGTCTTGAAGAAATTTGGGGAAAATGCTTATGAGATTGAATTACCCGATGGGATCGGAATTTCTCCGATATTCAACATCTCATATTTGTACCCTTACAAAGCCAGAGCAGATAGTGAACAACCAGAGGTTTAGTGGACTAAATATATGCCTATAACTGAAAAGCCACATATGGAAAGCATACTAGACAAAAGAGTTAGTAAGAGGACCAGGAGAAAGGAATACTTTGAATACTTGGTCAAGTGGAAGGGACATCCAGTTGAAGATGCCAGCTGGGAAAATGAACCTGAAATCCAGAAGTATGGAGAAACCGTGTGAGAGCTCATGGACAGGATCCAATGAAGATTTTCAAGCGAGGGAGTGTGATGCAGGAGCATCGCGGGTAGCAAGCATGTACGGAGGTGGAAGACAGCTGGGACAAGTGCCAACACATTTCAGCATGTTGCAAAAGTGTTTTGAAATGTTTTGAAGTGAATGTGCGGATATTAAATGTAATAATTAAGTGAAGGGGCGCTTGTAGATTGTAGATAGACCTTGAGCGATCTGCTCTCGTCTGTAGTAGGTAAAGGCATTTATAGGCAGTTAATATAAGTAGGTAGAATTTAATTCTAGATTAGACAGTTTTAGGAGCAGAGGGAAAACCGACTATAGACACCCTCATATTGTATCATTTGTAACATTAACAATATTATCAATCAAAGAGAGCATAGGAGAGAAGAAGCAGAGAGCTGTGTAGAAGAACCCATGTACAAAAGTTCTGAGATTAATATATGAAGCTTGATTTAGACTCATGGTGTTCAAATACTTTATGTGTATGCATGATTGAATGTTATGCTCATGATTGTTTTACTCTTTCTGTTATACATTTTCTTTTATGCCATGTATGTATGATTTCGTGTTAAGCATTCGATGTTAGAGAGATTAAGGAATGTGTTTCAATTGTTTCTCTGTCTGAGCAAGAGTTTTCCTACAAGGAGTGCAGTGAAATCATCTGCAAGGAGTGCATTGACGGGTTCAGAGTTTCAATCTTTGAAAGCTCAGGAGGGATAACATTGTTGTCATTCTCGCAGAAGTGAAAGTTAAGAACAAGAGCCGTGCAAGGTGTGCGCAGGCCGAGTGAAGTCTCAGAGTTACAATTTGAGTGAAATTGTTGAAGGACTGTTGTCGCAAGGAGTGCACAGAATCGAAAAATTCAATACTTGGAAGTATTGAAGGATTTCTGCAAGGAGTGCATGCAAGAGTCTTCTTGAAGACTCGAGTTGTGATGAAAGCTCAGTAGGGATAGAGTCTTTGAAGTTGTCAAAGAGAAGCTCAAGAGGGCTAGTGCCTTGAAGTGTTGAAGAAGGCACAGTGACGTTGTTTGCAAGTGGACAAGTTTCATGGAAGAATACCTATTCCATTTCGCAGGAGTCCTCAAGGAGGAATTGGACGGTCGGAATTCTCTGTTGAGAATTCATGAAATTCCGAGAGCCATCAGATGTTGCAGAGTAGCAGGGGATTTACGACAAGCATTCCCCAAGTGTAAAGCTTGGGAGAAATCAGACCGTTGGATCACTCGCGTAATCTCATTTCGTGGATTTGCGAGTTGAAGGTTCAAACCCCTTGCCTCAAGATTCGCGAAATCGCGAAGTTCTGAAATTGCGAGAAGATCAGGACCATCCATCTGAGGAGGATAGGTGGCAGAGATCAAGGGATCTTGTGAACTTGGAGGTTCGTTGGGTGAGAGCCCAGGAGTTGGGTGCTCCAAGTCACGAGTGGCAAAATTGTGAGGAGCAAAGACAGCCGTTGGATCCAAGTCGCAGGAGGACCGTTGAATCAGAACCTCATCACGTGTATCATGCAGTTGGAGGTTCGGAGGTTGAGAGGACCTCATCTCGACTGTAGAAGTCACGAAGTGCCGAGAGCCGAGGCACGCGTGTAGACACATGGCAGAACCACAAGATGGGGCCCACGTGATTGGCAGGCAAACACACATCGCCTAGAGGAAGGAGTCAACACTCCATTGATTTCTTGCTTCTCAGGGATTCACGGAGTACGAGCACGGGAGCTCGACACTACAACTCGCGAAGTGGTGAGTTGCGAGAAGTGCGAAGGGAAGGTCAACTCTCGCTAACTTTCAAGTCTCAGAGGTTTTCACCGGAGGAGCACGGAGGCTCAACCCTTCGACTTGAGAAGTCACGAGTTGTGACAGGAGCTAGTATTAAGCCTAGCCGGCAGTCATGCACAGAAGGCACTGACAGAAGGTAGCTATACCCATTTCTTGATCTCAGGTATCGCGGGATTGAGAAGGAAGAGTCGGGAGTTTTGACTCACGAACTCGCGAGTGGCGAGTTGTGACAAGCGCCTTTGGAATTGGGCCTTGGTCATAGTACTGTGGTCACTAGGGAGAAGTGGAGCTCACGCCTAGTGCTGTTCGCATAGAGGAGCTTCTGAAGGACCTGTGGATCGATTAAATTGAGATTCCAGCAGGGAATCGAAGAGTCAATCTGACTTAGGGGTAGGAATTAGAATGATCCTGTAGCGTACTTTGACCCGAGGGCTGATAGGTCTGCGTTAGGACAGATGGGCTTCAAAATGGGTTGACAATAGTTCTAGTAAATATGCAAGGAAGTGATGGTTAAATTGTATTTCTCGAAAATTTTCAGTGAAAAAAATGTGCATCACGGAAAAGGGCATGATAGGTGGACCGTAATATGGAAAAGGGTAAAATTTCATGTTTCAGAATTTTTGAGTGCAAAATGTGTAAAATGGAAGAGATCATGAAAAGGGCATGATAGGTCGACCGTAATACTGAAAAAGGCATGATCTAAGAACGGTTGCAAATTTGTATATCTATCAATTTGTATATAGCAGAGCTACAAATGTTGTTTGGAGGTCATGGAAAAGTAGAGGTGCAATGTTGATGCAGCCAGTAGGCTCCACTTGTCAATTTCTATATGGCGGAACTCTAGGTGGCAGTTGTGGGACAGGGAACAATAGCGGTTCAATTTAAAGAAAGGGGAAGTGGTGGTTGGAAACGCGTGAATTGGGAAAATAGAAAGGCGGAAGACATTTTTCGTAAGTGCGAATTGGTTTCAAAGAAGCTCCATTGTTGCAAAATCATGATCTACTAGTTATCAGGAAATGTGTTGTTCAAGATTACATTTTATTGCAACGTGCGCATGCAGTTATGTTCTTGATACATTATTCCATGACTGTAACATACCAATTGAAGTAGTGAACTTTGTTTTGTACTAATTGGCATTAAAACTTAATAATTGCATCTCTAGAAATAAGAAGAACGATTTTGCTAGAACATTTTACATTGATATTAGTAAACAAAAGACTGAAGAAGTATGAGAGCACTGAAGTATGCCAATTAGAACATGCGTAAAACTCAGAAAAGTGGCAGAGACGAAGAGTCCAAGGCCAAAATTTCATAATAAAAAATCCATTTAAAAAAATAAGAAAAGTATTGAGTATTGTACATCTATGCTTAGAAATTGGATCCAGTTCTTCAGTTGAAAACATTGAAGGTATCTGCGACAAACACAGGCACAGGTTCTGCAGTATGTAAGATCCTTGGAGTTTTCTCCTCGATTAATCATCCTCTGCTGAAATTGATATTTTTTAGAAGCTTTGCCTGAGGAAGAAGACGAAAATGGTTGGAGGACAAATGGAATAGCCCTTAGTTGAAACCGACTCTTCATAGTCGAAAAAAATTTAGTAGTACATCTTGTACGTGCAATTACAGAGGCCCAAATTAGTCCATTCTGGGAAGAAGGAGATGACTAGTAGGAAATGCGTTGCAGCAGCGAAAGTTTTGCACCTGATACCTGAAAATGTTAAACAATATTTTTTTGGCTTGAAATATATCTCTAGAAGCATCAACATGTGATTGATTTACAGTCAAACTCTTCCTCCTAGAACAGACTAATTTGGAACTCTTGAATTCGTACTTTGGCGATGCAAAGTTGTTGTTGTGTTCACTGTCCGTTTTTTTTTTTTTNTCCTTTTGGTGTTGTCATCACTGCGATCACCGAGCCGGGAAGGTCCGTTCATTATGGTTCATTTAAATTTGGGCCCAGGAGTGGGAATATTTTTTGCATTTCCACCATCCATTGATGTATCATCGTCCATCAGATCATCTTCTTCTGGCTTGGAATTCATGGCATAAAGTTCTGCAATAGGCATGACTACAAGTGGGCAGGTTGTTTGAGTAGCCAAGGTTGGCATCGAATTTTTTGGCTTGAAATATATCTCTCGGTGTACCAAGGGACCATCTCGTTTTTTTCTCATGGCCGGAGAGAGATGAATAGTAAGAATATGCCCTGGAATAGTGGAACCTGTGGCCATTATGCCCGAATGTGTTGACTCTGTGTGCGGAGAGAACTGCCGCCAGAAGTTATTAAGAATTTTCCTTTGCTCAAGACGACGTTTCAAATGAAATCTGGGAGGGATAATATAAGCCTCCATAAAGTCTGGTTTAATGCGTATCAATGGAATATCTCCTCAAGCCTTTCATTGATCAATGACAATTTTCAGGGTTCGTGCGGAATGAGCTGTGACCATCACAACTCACTAATTGCACAATTAGAAAAAAGTGTGAAGGTGGCAGTGACAACGAAAAGACATTAAGAGTCATAAATTTCTTAAAAGAACCAACCCGTCGGCGGACTAAAAAAGGCTCTATTGTTCTGTGTCCTACAAATAACACCTATACTTCTGCGAGATACAAAATGATAGGTGGAGTTTCTTGGTTATTTCAACATTGTGGGTTGGTTGGTTAAACATGTACTTTTATAAAGTATGGACATCATATTGTATAGAACATATCCGAATCCGTCACTCCATACTTGGGCACTTTTTGTTTCGCGCGTTCACGGCTTGGTGGGCTGAACATTGAGTATCTTTTGTTTCATGCCATACAAATAGCACCTACAGTTCCGCGATATACAAATTGACAATGGGAGTTGCGGAGATGAGTTTCTATATAAAGTATAGACACAAGATTTTATACAGCATATGCAGATCGCTTATTCCATACTTCGACATTTTTTTTATCGCGGGTTCACGGCCTGGTGGGCTGAAAAAATAATGAAGATTGTTTTGTGTCCTACAAATAGCACACAGATTTCCACGATATACAAATTGAAAGCATGACCTATGGGTTTCTTGGCTGAACATTGCATTTGTACTGTTCTAGAACATATGTGGATTCTTCGTTCCCTGTACTACAAATAGCAACCACATTTTCGCGATATACAAATTGACAGGAGGACCTACGAGTTGCTTGGCTGAAAATTTTATTTGTATTGTTCTAGAACATATGCAGATTCCTCATTCCATACTCGGGCTCTTTTTGGATCGCGGGTTCGTGGCTTGACAGGATGAAAATTAATTATCTATTGTTCTATGTCCTACAAATGGCACCTACACTTCTGCGATATACAAATTTACAAGTGGGATTCTAGACATAGTCTCTATATAAATTATGGAATGAGATTTTATACAGCATATGCGGATTCCTCATTCCATACTTATGCAGTTTTTGGATCCTGGATTCGCGGCCTAGCAGTCCGGAAATAGAGTCTCTATTGTTCTGTCTCCTACAAATAGCACCCAGATTTCTATGATATACAAACTGACAGTAGGAGTTGTGGAGATGAGACTCTATATAAAGTATCAACATGAGATTTTATACAGATTATGCGGATCCCTGTTTCCATATTTAGGCAGTTTTTTGATCACGGGTTTGCAGTATGGCGGGTCGAAAAAAGAGTCTCTATTGTTCCCTATCCTACAAATAGCACTGAGATTTCCACAACATACAAATTGACACGAGTCGCCACAGGATGCTTGGCTGAACATTGCATTTGTTTTGTTCTATAACATATGCGCATCCCTCATTCCATACTTGGGCACTTTTTTGGATCACGGGTTCGCGGGCGGGCGGGCTGAAAATTAAGTATCTATTGTTCCGTATCCTACAAATAGAATTCACACTTCCACGATATACAAATTGATAGATGGACCTGTGGACATAATATGTATATAAAATATGGAATGAGATTTTACAGAGCATATGCGGATCACTAATTGCATACTTAGGCAGTTTTTGGAGCACACATTGGTGGCCTAGCACACTGAAAATAGTCTATTGTTTCGCCGCCTACAAATAGCATCCAGACTTCAGCAATATACAAATTGACAAGTGGACTTGGGCTGCTTCACTGAACATTGGAGTTTTATTGTCCCGTTGTGATCTTGTATCAATTTCATAGTTAGCGAATTTTTTTGATCGGGGGCTCTGGAGCTGTCCATGAAATATAAATTGACACGAGTTGCTACGGGCTGCCTGGCTGAACATTGCATTTGTATTGTTCTAGAAGATATGCGGATCCCTCATTCCATACTTGTTCATTTTTTGGATCGCAGGTTCGCAACCTGGTAGGCTGAAAATTAAGTATCTACTATTCTGTATCCTACAAATAACACCCACACTTCCGCGATATACAGATTGACACGCGGACCTACGGACAAAGTCTGTATATAAATTATGAAATGAGATTTTATACAACTATGTGGATCACTAATTGCATACTAATTGACAGGTGGACTCAGGCTGCTTCGTTGAACATTGGACTTTTATTGTGTCGTTACGATGCAGTATCAATTTCATAGTTAGCGATTTTTTTTTATCAGGGGCTTTGGGGCTGGTCGGCTAAAAATTGGGCCTCTATTGTTCTGTGTTGTACAAATACATTGTTCTACAACATATGCGGAACTACAAGTTGCTTGGCTGGACTTTGCATTTGTATTGTTGTAGAACATATGTGGAGTCCTCATTCCATACATGGGCACTTTTTGGATTGCGGGTTGGCGGGATGAAAATTAAGTATGTATTGTTCCATGTTCTACAAATAGCACCTACACTTCCACGATATACAAATTTACACGCTGGTTTGTGGACATAGCCTCTATATAAATTATGGAATGATATTTTATACAAAATATGCGGATTCCTCATTCCATACTTAGGCAGTTTTTGGATCATGCTTTCGCGGCCTGGCTAGCTGAAAATAGTGTCTATTGTTCTGTCTCCTACAAATAGCACCTAGATTTCCATGACATACAAATTGACAGGAGGAGCTACGGGCTGCTTGGATTTACAGTGCAGTATTGTTCTAGAACATATGTAGATCCCTCGTTCCATAGATGGGCATTTTTTGGATCGCGGGTTCGTGGTTAGGCGGGTTGAAAATTAAGTATGTGGAACCCTCATACTCACAAGTGGACTCGAGTTGCTTCGTTGAACATTGGAATTTTACTGCCTCGTAGTGATTCCATATCAATTTCATAATTATCGATTTTTTTCTATCGGGGGCTCTGTGGTTGGCGGGTTGGAAATTGGGCCTCTATTGTTTGCTACTATACAAACACATTATTTTAGAACATATGTGGATCCCTCATTCCATACATGAGCACTTTTTGGATCGCGGATTTCGGACCCGACGGGCTTAAAATTAAGTATCTATTGTTCTGTGTTCTACAAATAGCATCTTCACTTCCGCGACATACAAATTGACAAGTGGACTTGTGGACATAGTCTTTATATTAACTACGGAATGATATTTTATACAGCATATGAAGATTCCTCATTCCATACTTGGGAAGTTTTTTGATCGTGCTTTGGCGGCCTGGCGGGTTGACAATAGAGTCTCTATTGTTCCCTCTCCTACATATACCACCCAGGCTTCTGTGATATACAAATTGCTAGGAGGGCTCGGGCTGGTTGCCTAAACATTACACTTTTAGGAGGTTTTTGGATGGCGGGTTCGCGACCGGGCGGTCCGAAAATAGAGTCTCCATTGTTCCCTCTGCTAGAAATAACATCCATACTTCTACCATATACAAATTGACATGAGGACTCGGGCTGGTTTGCTGAACATTGCACTTTTATTATCCCGTAACAATTCCGTAAGTATTTCATATTAAACATTTTTTTTTAACGGGGGTTGTGGGGTTGGTGGGCTAAAAAATGGGCCTCTTTTGTTCGGGCTCGTGGGTCGAAAAATTGGGACTTTATTGTTTTGCGCTGTACAAAATCTACCCACAACTCTGTGATATACAAATTGACAAAGGAACCTGTGGGTTGCCTAGGGCAACATTGCAGTTTCATTGTTCCTTGTCCTCCGAATAGAGTTCGAAGATCCGCCATATACAGATTGATAGATGGACTTGAGAGTTGGTGCATTAAATTATTAAAGGATGTTAAATCGCTTATTCTTAAAAGAATCAAGGAAATCATTTTATTTTTTTTTAAATTCTATAACCACAAGCATAACAAGGACCAAATTGAATTTTAGGGGCCTGTTGTTCATATGATATCACAATTTCATTCCGCACACTAAATATTCATTGATTTCAATTTTTTCCCGGATATTAATCTGACTAACTTCATCGAATAAGAAAAAATGCGAAAACAACGACCAATTTGTATTTTAAGAGCCTCTTGCTTGTATGTGAGGACAATCGCAGTTCGGACACTATATATTCATTGATTTCAAATTATTTCAGAACAACAGTTTGACCAAGTTCATAGATGAAGGAAATATGCTAAAGCAAGTGACAGTACAGTTGTGTTACAACGCCATAGAAATTACCAGGTGGATCTTTGTCCCAGCTGGCTAAAAAAAAACAATTATATTGTTTGGTGTCCTCCAAGGAATAGATGGAGTTCCAGGGTATACAAATTGACAGACAAAGTAGATAACCAAGAACCAACCATACTTTAAATAGTCCACAAGCAAGTTCCCAGAAGGTTCCATAGAGCAGAACCCATCGACCTTTGCACCAAACAATTTTATATACAAAGAAAAGATGTCGCCGCATTTGTTTTCTATTGAAACAAACTTTCATCTGGATGTTGAACAAATATTACAGAGAGACATGAGGTATTTTTCGTTTCCTCTCAAAGTTTCATATAATTTTTTTTCCCCTTTTCATCCGATATGCAAAATTGCATTGTCCTCATTTAAGGTGAATTTTCTTTGTATCTGAAGCTACCACAACATGTAGACACTCCTTGCCTTTTTCTGTAGATATGTTTCATATGACAACTCTACCAACTCAGGAAGCACATTTTGTAACAGTGACTTCCTGATCGTACAATGCACACTTGTGTTGCTCACAGTTTGAATAACACCACTGAGGCAATGTCCATAAATATATGGACATTTTTCACCACATTGCAGAAAATCAATTGTATCATCAGTTATCAAAGCGAAGGCAGAGACATCAAAATCTGATTTTGCACAAACACGCTCAAAGGGCATCGAGTACACATTGGCTGCAACTAAAAGAACTTCAACCTGGGAATGCAAACAAAGGAATTAATACATTGAACAATATAATACACAACTGCATCCCACCCTCCCCTTTAAAAATAAAAAAATATATTTAACAACTGCAGAATTTTTTTGAAAGCTATATCTATAAGCAATGCGAGGATGATTTTGTAAATGTATACGCACAACAATTGTAGAGCTAGCTAGCTTCTCGAGATCCTTTACTGTATTTTCTTGCAACTCTGTTACAAACGTTGACTGGGTTGTTCGAAAGATCGTTTCTCTAGCATCCTTCTTTTTTGTTATATTTTTGAACATAAGTGGAATCTTCCCTCTATGCAATTGTTGTTCTATTGACGAAAACAAATCTGAATACGTATCGAACAATTGTAGCTGCAACATGGAACAGTGCAATATTTGTGTAACTTATTCTACATACATGCAGAAGTGAAAGTAAACAACACAACTGAATATGAAAAGCGGTACCATTGCCTTCTCTTTCTCTGACTCTCCATCCTTTATATGGAGAATGTGTTGCGACCCAAATTTTTTGGCCAGTGTGATAGTAGACCCAATCATTCCTGTTATCGCTCAGTTTGTAGTTTAGCTCAAGCAGCTGAAGGGTAAGGGTCAAACTGGCGTAACAAGAGCTTCCCCACCCACTGTCACCTTGATGGGGGGCTCTTTCTATTTAGGGTGGCTAAGCCCAAGGGAGACATCCCTGGCAATCTGGGTTTTTGAAAGGTAAAGGCTTAAGGATTAAAGAAAGTTTTCCCTTCACAGATTACCGCCGAGAAGATAGTCAGATGAAGAAGAACCACATAAGAGGAACCTACTTGTGAGACAAGACAATAATGATACTAGTACATGCAACAATGGTTAACACTTCATTAATTAATGATTATCAATATTTGATGTACATGAGCATAAATAACAGTAAATATTGACGAAGTCAATGTTTGCAATAATGGCAATGGAAAATTAAAGTCACTTGTCAATAAATACCAGAATGATATAGCATCAAATGAAAATATTCAATCCTTAAATTAATCAAATGCATTAAACATCATTAAAATCTCATATACAAAGGTTGCTGCGTCACTATGCTAGAGATGACGTAAACTTTCTTCTAGGGTTAGTATAATAAACAAAGAGGTCAACGTTTTGTTATTTAGCCAATGAAATTTATCAATACATCAATGCATATCATTAGATGACTAAGCCACGATGTTTTCTATCAACCAAAAGCTCAAAAAGGGCATGATATCATCATTAATTTGAGGGTTAGTAGACGTTTAGTTAGGGTTTCAAATTTGAGAGTTTTAAAAGGTTTGTTTTGGCACAACAAGCTCAACGTTGGAGAGATAGACCAGTGCCTTAGGGTATTATGGAGTCAAGAGCAAGGGCAAGATATCGAGAGGATCAAAATCTAAAGACTAGAGAGTTAGGTTCTATGGTGCTGCAATGGCAGGGCCCTAGAATCAAAACCCTAAGGGGAGGAGGCTCATTCCGGTGTTGCTTAAGCAAGGCCTCATGCTCCTCCCTCTTTCTTTAAATATTCTTGGCAAAACGGCTAGCTTTAAAACACAAATCTAAGGGTGAAAAGTGTTGCAAGAGAAAGGCCCTTCAAACCCTAAAAGTCAAAACCCTAGGTGTAGTGTCAACTAGGCCTAGGACGTCTTCTTTCTTCAACTTCTGTTCAAAAGCTAACTCAGAAAAAGGATGACTAGTGTAGCAACGGCTAGGCTATATCTTCCTTAATCAATGGCTAAAATAAGTTTCTCAATCATGGGGACATATAGCAAGGACCTACTTGTGTGCTTGCTACCTAGGGTTTCAAGATTAAGCAATATAATAGAAATAAAATAATAAATGCAAGAGATTTAACCTACAACCATTCATTCAAGAAGTTTTGCATAAAAAATACACTTACAAATCATGAAGAGTGCTTATCAAACCCTAGTTGTAAACCTTCCAATGAGAGAAACACCATAACATGTCAAGAAAATCCTCCAACAAGAGTTGCGCCTCACTTCCAAGAGCCAAAATACCAAGACAAAAGACTAAAAATGATCTCTCACAAGAGAGTGAGTTGTGTTATGATTAAAATGAGAGGCAACGTCCTCTATTTATACCATCCAAATGACCTTTAATTTTTAAAAATAGGTCATTAAAACAGTCGACAAGGCTGACCTTTAAAATTTACACTGTTTGTACATCAAATGCTAAGAAATGTCATAATATGAGCTAAAAGGGAGACGTCAGGCCCTTCTGAGGGAGACGTTGGCCCTTTTTGGGCAAGCTCAGCATCCAAGAAGCCAAACGTTGGCCCTTCTAGGGCTCCTCCAAGCTGCCACATGTGCCAAATGACTCCAACACACTGCCACATGCTCCAGACAACATCCAGCTGCCTCAGGTGACATCCCGTCCATGAAAAGCAAACGTCCCATCTGCAGTAGGTGATCCCCCTTAGGCCAGGCTCTACCAAAGTGTCCTGGGTAGGGACGTCCTTCTTCTTCCTCGTGCAATGGCTCATCACAATGTTTACTTGTCTCTGCCATCCCAGCAACCATCGGATGGGCTCTTCAGCCCCATGGAGGTCCGAGCTAATCATATCCCCATGTGTACCGGTCCTCTGGCACCTGTCTGTCGGGTATGGTCCTGCACATCAAAAACTACGCCCTCCATGGGCTCATCAGTCCTTGGGATCATATAAATGTCAATCATATTTCATCATTAAATTTATCTAATACATGCATGAAATCCCTATCATATTATCTAAGAGATCAAAGATATTACACATATCTACTATACAAAGCTAAAGAAACCAACAGAATAACCTATTGGGCTAATACCCACAAGAAAAAGAAAGTTTCCTCAGAGGATCATTCAAGCCATGTTTATGAAGTGATATGGTCTAGGGATGTGCAGTCATAGTAATACCAAGGGTAGATGTTGTCTGTGGGTGCCTTTGTAGGAGGTGAGTTGTACCTATTATGGATGCATTTTTTCCAAGCCCCTTTATTTCCTTTATTTTTCATTTATTCCTTTTATTTATTTTCTACTTCAAGATCTGACCAGAGGACACTGCCTTGGCATGGTGGCCAGAGCTGACAGTGTTACCCACTGGTATTTTCACAGAAATGATAAGGCTGGCTCGTGATGAGACCCCCTTTCCCTTGGCCATGCAACCTGATGCATATACAAGAAGGTTATAACGATCAAACATGACACATACCATGATACCTTGGACGAATTACCTCATGGATAAAGAGTCCTCTCTAATGCACATCCAAGCCGATGGTGATGGAAACTGCTGCTGCTGACAGGACAAGTCTAGCGAAGAAGAAGAAGGATGGGCCCTCCAGAGCCATGCTCAAGTCAATCCTGCTCTCGGTACTCCATGTTTAGGACCTATGGGTCTCGAGACATGATCTCCTAGTTATCCCTAGAAAACGGGGATAACATCTGGCTCCAACTCGGGGACATGTGCTCACCGTAGAGCACATGAGAACCTCAGCATCTCTGGCATAAACCTGTAGACCTGCTCACACTTGACAAGAAAGCATCAGCGACAAAAGGTGGGGTGGTATTGCCACCCCGCAAAACAATACATGTATACATAGTAATCATAGATGCGAACAGAAAATGAAATACTTACATGTACTTACCTACTGGCTGGATGCTTGGTGTAGTCAAACAACCAATGAAGCCAATCCAGCAATGTTCCTTAATACCTGCCTTTGTGCTTCATCATAAACCAAAACAGTGATAAGTCAAGCACAAAAATGTCATGAGTTACAATGTATATCATATCATCAGAAAAGTTAGAATTTAACTCATGGAGGCGGGTGGGAGGGATAAAATCATGCTAAGTCCATCTTTGAGGAAAGTAGTCAATCCACTTCAAGAAAGGGTCATGAAAAAAGCAAGGTTTAGAAAACTGACTCAAAGGGCCTATAAACTGGTTACCTAGGATATCCTCACGCTCTGAAGTCAAGAAAGGGATTGACAAAAATTTAGTAGATGACTGGCAAACTATCAAGGGAAAGTCGAAAAACTGATTTGAACTTGTAGTACCCAACCAACCCTTGGAGTTTAGGGTTTGCCTAGGAGGAAACTCAACATAGAAAAGGTACTTTCCAACTACACCTCCAATGGAAAAGCATGGTATCAAAACCTTGTCATGAGAAACCTTCTTTAGACAAACGATGTCCTTACTTGTATCAAAATTTGAGCACATTGGTGGTTGGAAATTATCTTCATGAAAAGAGTCCAAGTGCTCGGAAGGGTACCCATCAAAAATCTCAACGTAAGACTGAAAATCATCAAAAGAATAAGGTACTAGGTCATCCTTGTTTTTCTGAAAGGTACGAGTAAAAATCTCATCTCCTTGTTGCCATTGGTCGGAAGTAATATGTTGTGACAATTACAAGGGCAACAACTGGAAATGACTCTTAGTGTCATAGATGGGATCTAGGTCATAACCAACTATATCCCACCTATGTCTCCCAACATGTATGAACTCATCAATGTTATCAACAGTGTCATTGTCTGTGTCATAACATGCAGGGTATGAAACATTTAAAAATTCATCCTCCTCCTCCTCTTCATCATAAGGTAAAACATTATCAAAAAATAGGAGAGGAGGGTAACTTACTGTCTCTTGTTGCACAGGAACTTCGAGGACCTTGGTGTTTTCAGCATATGTCATTGTTTCATCCTCATGGACTGCTTCTTTATCTTTGATTGCACAACAAGGGCCATCAACTTCGTTCAAAGCTTTCTTTTCTCCTTCATTTTCTAAATCAAGGAACAAGGTGTCATTAGCATCTTGAAATGGAACACAACTAACCTCATCTTCTTTTTGTTGTGCAAGAGAAAAGGGCTCTTGGATTGCTTCATCAGTGGGAGGGGCACTCATTGGTACTTCATTATTTTTCTCTAGTTCTGCCTCCTCAACCATGTCTTTAGGAATCCCATGTTGAATGATGGTTTGCTCACCTTCTTCTTGAATATCATTAATAGAGTTTTTACAGTCAAACAAACTTTCCATATTAAAATCACCTGAAGTAAAGAGATCTTTTATCCTGGATAAGGAGATGATCTATTCAATTCTTTTAGCCATGCCATAAGCTTCATCGAGCGTTCCCGGGCTCTTTTTACTGAGGGGCAGGCCTAGGTGTGCCAGGAGCGCATGAGTATATACATGGACAATGTACTTGTTTTCAGGACAATGCCCCTTAGGAATCTGATATAAGGTGCCCTCAAACCTACTCTGAAAGTTCCTGAGGGTTTCATTCTCAGTTTTCTTTATATGCTCAAAATTTTTTAGTAGTACTGAGATGTCCTCTGACTGAATACCCCATTCTTCGAGAAAGACTTCTTCCAACTGGTTCATAGAGGTGATGCTAGCATTAGGAAGGTTATCATACCACTTCTTAGCATTTCCATGAAGAGTGTTTGAAAAAATTTTCATCACTACATCTTCGGCATCATCATCGACAGGGTGGAGTCTAAAGTAAGAATAAAATTCATCCATATGAAAGTCAGCTCTTTCCCCATTTCCACCAGTGAATCTAGGGAGCCATCTCTTGGATATCGGGGGCATTTGTCTTGGGTATCCTGGGATTTTGCTCATGTCTAAAGGTTTATAGCTCCCAGGATCCCATTGTGAAGTCATTGTTGGCTTCGTCATCAATGGAGTCGCCGGATAATTTTCTTGAAACTATCAAAAGATAAGGGAAAACACCCTAGTGGAGTCGCCAGGTAAGCTTGTAAGATAAGGCATCTAAGGGCAAGGCTTACCGAAAAGATTTTTCATTTGAGGAGAATTAACTTAGTGTTCCCCAGCAACGGCGCCAAAATTTTATCGCTCAGTTTGTAGTTTAGGTCAAGTAGCTAAAGGGTAAGGGTCAAATTGGCGTAACAGGAGCTTCCCCACCCACTGTCACCTCGATGGGGGGCTCTTTCTATTTAGGGTGGCTAAGCCCAAGGGAGACGTCCCTGGCAATCTGGGTTTTTGAAAGGTAAAGGCTTAAGGATTAAGGCAAGTTTTCCATTCACAGATTACCGCCAAGAAGATAGTCAGATGAAGAAGAACCACAGAAGAGGCACCTGCTTGCGAGACAAGACAATAATGATACTAGTACATGCAACAGTGGTTAATACTTCATTAATTAATGACTATCAATATTTGATGTACATGAGCATAAATAGCAGTAAATATTGACGAAGTCAATGTTTGCAATAATGGCAATGGAAAATTAAAGTCACTTGTCAATAAATACCAGAATGATATAGCATCAAATGAAAATATTCAATCCTTAAATTAATCAAATGCATTAAACATCATTAATAGCTCATATACAAAGGTTGTTGCGTCACTATGCTAGAGATGATGTCAACTTTCTTCTAGGGTTAGTATAATAGACAAAGAGGTCAACGTTTTGTTATTTAGCTAATGAAATTTATCAATACATCAATGTCTATCATTAGATGACTAAGCCACTGTGTTTTCTATCAACCAAAAGCTCAGAAAGGGCATGACGTCATCATTAATTTGAGGGTTAGTAAACGTTTAGTTAGCGTTTCAAATTTGAGAGTTTTAAAAGGTTTGTTTTGGCACAACAAGCTCAATGTTGGAGAGATATACCAGTGCCTTAGGGTATTATGGAGTCAAAAGCAAGGGCAAGATCTCGGGAGGATCAAAATCTAAAGACTAGAGAGTTAGGTTCTATGGTGCTGCAATGGCAGGGCCCTAGAATCAAAATCCTAAGGGGAGGAGGCTTATTCCGGTGTTGCTTAAGCAAGGCCTCATGCTCCTCCCTCTTTCTTTAAATATTCTTGGCAAAATGGCTAGCTTTAAAAAACAAATCTAAGGGTGAAAAGTGTTGCAAGAGCAAGGCCCTTCAAACCCTAAAAGTCAAAACCCTAGGTGTAGAGTCAACTAGGCCTAGGATGTCTTCTTTCTTCAACTTATGTTCAAAAGCTAACTTAGAAAAAGGATGACTAGTGTAGCAACGGCTAGGCTATATCTTCCTTAATCAATGGCTAAAATAAGTTTCTCAATCATGGGGACATATAGCAAGGACCTACTTGTGTGCTTGCTACCTAGGGTTTCAATATTAAGCAATATAATAGCAATGAAATAATAAATGCAAGAGATTTAACCTACAACCATTCATTCAAGAAGTTTTGCATGAAAAATACACTTACAAATCATGAAGAGTGCTTATGAAACTCTAGTTGTAAACCTTCCAATGAGAGAAACACCATAACATGTCAAGAAAATCCTCCAACAAGAGTTGCGCCTCACTTCCAAGAGCCAAAATACCAAGACAAAAGACTAAAAATGATCTCTCACAAGAGAGTGCGTTGTGTTATGATTAAAATGAGAGGCAACATCCTCTATTTATAACATCCAAATGACCTTTAATTTTAAAAAATAGGTCATTAAAACAACCGACAAGGCTGACCTTTAAAATTTACACTGTTTGTACATCAAATGCTAAGAAATATCATAATATGAGCTAAAAGGGAGACGTCAGGCCCTTCTGAGGGAGATGTTGGCCCTTTTTGGGCAAGCTCAACATCCAAGAAGCCAAATGTTGGCCCTTCTAGGGCTCCTCCAAGCTGCCACATGTGCCAATCGACCCCATCACACTGCCACATGCTCCAGACAATGTCCAGCTGCCTCAGATGACATCTCGTCCATCAAAAGCAAACGTCCCATCTGCAGTAGGTGATCCCCCTTAGGTTGGGATCTGCCAAAGTGTCCTGGGTAGGGACGTCCTTCTTCTTCCTAGTGTAATGGCTCATCACAATGTTGTCCTGTCTCTGCCATCCCAGCAACCATCTAATGGGCTCTTCAGCCCCATGGAGGTCTGAGCTAATCATATCCCCATGTGTACCGGTCCTCTGGCACCTGTCCGTCGGGTATGGTCCTGCACATCAAAAACTACGCCCTCCATGGGCTCATCAATCCTCGGGATCATAGCAATGTCAATCATATTTCATCATTAAATTTATCAAATACATGCATGAAATCCCTAGCATATCATCTAAGAGCTCAAAGACATTACAAATATCTACTATACAAAACTGAAGAAACCAACAGAATAACCTATTGGGCTAATACCCACAAGAAAAGGAAAGTTTCCTCAGAGGATCATTCAAGCTATGTTTATGAAGTGATATGGTCTAGGGATGTGCAGTCATAGTAAGACCAAGGGTAGATGTTGTCTGTGGGTGCCTTTGTAGGAGGCGAGCTGTACCCGTTATGGATGCATTTTTTCCAAGCCCCTTTATTGACTTTATTTTTCATTTATTACTTTTCTTTCTTTTTTACTTCAAGATCTGACCAGAGGACACTGCCTTGGCATGGTGACCAAAGCTGACAGTGTTACCCACTGGTATTTTCACAGAAATGATAAGGCTGGCTCGTGATGAGACCCCCTTTCCCTTGGCCATGCAACCAAAGGTCACTGCTCTGGCGTGGTGACCAGATGATGGCAATGTCATACTGCTAGATACCTATGAACATAATGGGTCATCTCGTGATGAGACCTCCCATTCTCTTGATTAGGTCTTGTTTTATTATTTTTCTTAGGGTCCCTTTTGTTTCTTATCGAGAGGCCTTTTATTGCCTTCTCGGGGATCCCTGGGTGAAGCATCTCTAGGTTTCATTTCCTATGTCTTTTATCTTTTACGAGCTGCTTTTACCCCCTGGGCGTTTAGCCTCTTATTCCCACAGGACAAAGTGTAACCCTCAGAAGGTCATCCTAATGGCCGGACTAGGGGAATGGGATGGATGAATGGGAGATAATATGTAAAATGATAGAATGGTGGGAGAGGACGATGGCTCTGCAAATCCCCCCTGGTGGCTAACCAAAACCCATGAATACAAGCTTGCTAGGTCACGCCGTTAATCCCCCCAACCATGGTCAAGTGGATTAGTGTAAGATCCAAGCAGTTATCAGAAGTGTAAGGAACCTGATGCATATACAAGAAGGTTATAACGATCAAACATGACACATACCATGATACCTTGGACCAATTACCTCATGGAGCAAGAGTCCTCTCTGATGCAAGTCCAAGCCGATGGTGATGGAAACTGTTGCTGCTGACAGGACAAGTCTGGTGAAGAAGAAGAAGGATGGGCCCTCCAGGGCCATGCTCAGGTCAATCCTTCTCTCAGTACTCCATGTCTAGGACCTATGGGCCTCGAGACATGATCTCCTAGTTATCCCTAGAAAACGGGGTTAACAGTTCCCATTGGGTAAATATAAGTGCTCTGTGCAAGTTGCCTAATAGTCGAGTCCAGGAGGAAGCGGTATTCTAAACAAATAGGAGGAATTTTTTCCACAATGCTTGTTTCATTGACCGAAATAATTCAATTGCAATCACCATGGTCATATACTGTTTTTGACAATATATTAAAATTTGTAATGAATATCCCATTACGCAAAATAATCTTTTCTGCATGTTTCTGGACAAGTTGTGGAGGAACACTTAGTGTGACTGTCATCATGGTTTCCTTGACTGTCATATCAACACGTATAATGGGTCTACTTTTGTTTTCCTTGTCCAAGTAGGTGGTATAGACAACAATTGTGTCCCTATCGAACACCTGTCTAGTTTGTCGGTTGTTTAAGGCCTCTATTGACAGTACTTTGGATGTCATAACTCTAGACCTTAAGACATTTTTTGAACAAGAAAACTAAAATGAATGGTAGTGTGCTACAAGTACACACATACTTTTGATGAACTATGGAGCCAGAGTTTCGCAACGACACCTCTTAGTCTGCGGAACATGCAACAGGTTCGGAGTCTTGCTCGTACTTCTTGATACTTCTTGCAAGCTGCAAACCATGTACTGCAGATGGCATCAGCATATTCGCCATGCCATAGATGAATATATAGCCCAAGAAATTTGTCTAGTAAACATAGTAAGAGAAGAGCGCATGCATCTTTACCTTTGGCCTTGTCAGTCCATCGATGTCTAGGATGGCTGACTACTCATGGACGTCTCACTAGTCAAAAATTTTCTGATGCAATCATTTGCAGATGGACATCAGGACTAAGCAAATATACACATTCTATATTATATGCCTGCACCCAGTTTGTATCTTTAACCTGTTGTCACACTTGGTATACCTTTTAGAATATTTTACCAGAGAACCCTCTGCTACTGCACAAAAGAATTCATCTCCTTGTCCAAGCAACCTATTTTTTTCAAGGAAGCAACGCGGAAGATGCAATCGACAGGAAGGCAAGTTAGTATGAAAACAGACATGTAAAACAAAAAGAAATAGGTCTATTTACCCACCAAAGAGTCCTTCATCTTGTCCAACCATTCTGTTTGTTTAAATGCAGTAATGCAACACAAACACAATGGACATGCACTATTTTAGTATGCAGGAATGAACATATGGAACCAAGAAAACTTACCATGTAGGAAGGCACACAACTAGCTTAACACATATCTAGACCATAAATGAAATACAAAATAGCACAATATGAAACAACAACACGAGGATGCACCTTTCTATATCCTCTTCAGTTAATGAAGTCAAGACTCTCTCCTTTTCTCCAGCTACTCTGTTTGTTTCAATTTGGGAACCCACAAAATTTAATGAACATCAATGGAAGCCGGTATTCAGCGGAGAACAAGAAATATGTACATAGAGAAAAACTAACTCAATGAACAGTCTACAAAGGAAGAAACATGAACCTTTGCGCTTCTCTATCCATGGCTATAAACGTGTACAATTTTTTTCCCTAGCCAAAATATATTACAAGGCACAAAATATCACGCAACTATTTCTACTTTTCCCTGGGAGTTTATCCACATATGTCCTCTATCCATGTTTTTTATCCTCTACATAGATTGTTGTGCACACGATACGAGTTCTCAGTTTTCTGTGGCTAATTACCCACACATGCTTCCAGACATGAAAATATAATCTTGCAGAATCTTTGTTGCACATATCATATGTCAAGAACAACACAAATTGCATCTTGTGCACACCAGTCTATGTAGAGGAGAAATGACATGTCATGTCATATCCACACATATGATCATACATGGATTATGAATGTAACCTACATACATATTCTTTATTCCAAAAAAAAACAATGGGTATTGTAACTTCACATGTAATCCTCGAACAATTTTTCATGCAACTGTTTTCTTTCATGGCAGGACTGTAGCACCAGGAAAATCTCACAGAATAATAGATCTCAACTCCGACAGAAATGGAAAATAAAACAACTTCATATCCACTGATGGGTGCAGGGGTTGAACACCGTAAAGTGCCCCAAACAAAACAATAACAATCCAAAAAGAAAAAGAAAAAAGAAAATCTCCAACCATCTCCATTGAACCCCAACCTTGCAAGGCCGAATCAAAGAAAAGAAACCAGCAAGGACCAAACTAGCGAGAAAGCACAAAGAGGACGAACTGCACCCCCAGTGCCCCAAAGCGCAAACCCCATCCAAACAAACAGAACCAACAACCCCGGAACCAATGAACCAACAAGAACCACTGAGGCAGTGAACAACATATGTATCTCCAACGATTACGAAACTGCAACCGAAACGGAAAATGAACTGGAAACACACAAGGAACATGTGACTACAAATAAGAAAACATTCTTACTTGCAAACTGCAAACTAAACAACAAACAAGGTATACAAAATGAAACCACTGCATCGAAACTTACTCCGAAAGGATGAAATGCAGAAGCACAACTTGAATCACCAGCTAAACAACAACAAGCAACAACCGAGAAACCAATGAACAAGAACCACTCACCGAACCAGTAAACAATGTATGTAGCCTCAATTATTACGAGGATGAAGCATACAATGGAAACAACCGACAAACCAACGAATAAGAAGCAGTCACTGAACCAGTAAACAATGTATGTAGCTTCGATGGAAGAACATGTATGAAACATACAATGGCTATTGAACTGGCAGTAGACAATCAAGTGCAAATTCACTATAACTATATAGAAAATTTCGAGGAAAAATGTACTCTGAGAACCGTATTTACATAAACATTTAAGACTATCAGGCTATCTAAGCACCTCATGGAATTCAAACATTTAAGTTGTTAGGGGTGTTGCAGAATGTCGCGTCATGTGAACATTTACGCAGTCAGTCCTATTGACGCATCTCAGAATAAGTGTTAATACATTTCAAGAAATATACATTCGCCAAAGACGCTATAAACTTTGGAATTCTCAATCACTACAAAGCTTGGATATCAAAACTTTTCAATATGCTTATTACATATCAAAACTTGCTAATACAAACACTCGAACTAATGCTAACATTAATCAACCTTGAAGCAAGATACAGGAAAAATATATGATTAAAACATACTGACTACAAGAAAAACTTTGGATATGTTACCATGTAGTACATTGGGAATAGCGAAGTCGGTGATAAGACCTCCAATCTCTTATCCAATCAGATCAGTACATATATGTTACTTTTTATTATATAAAAATATTTGCTTTTATTTCCATAGCTCCAACAATAGGTATTTCGGGTCAAAGGACAAAGTAATATGCATTCAACGATTTATCGATTTCTATAGTCCAAACTCTATGCCTACAATAGGGACTACTAAGTAATCACATAACAGTTGTTAATAATGCATTTAGTCTAAACATTCTATGTTTTAGGTTTTTTAAGGTAATATTTTTTGGTGATATTTGTTTGAAATTTGATGGAAAATTGTTAGATTCTAAGATTCTAGTTATTATTTCTATATAATCCTAATGTCTCAAAAAAAATCCAACACACTGAATCCATTTCAATACTAGAAAATATATTTTAAACAACAAAAAATAATAATTTTTTACAAATATATATAACCACATTTCAAAAAAAAATCTAAACATAAAAAAGTTAAAAAATGTTAGAATTGTCAACTCCAAAAACACAATTCACAATGATAATTAACAATCACACATATAAGGAACACAGGGATTTCAAGCATAGGCATTGATTGTCTTATTAGTCAGATCATGAAGATTAAATCAGTTCACTCACACTCATTAGTTTTTGCCTCTACGGGATTACATGTATTTATATACATTTACAAGAAACTGAATAATAAATGCAATCCCTATCCATATTCTAACTTGTTCTATTTGGTTGTCCAGATCTATCATTAGAGAATTCGTTGTCACCAAATCCCAACAATCTCCACCTTGACAACAATTAACCTGATACCTCATTCCTTTTGTTCATCACCTTTTCTGCAAGCCAATAGAAGCCAAGCACCACTGCATCTTCTCTAATAAAATTGGTTTCATGATCTCACCTGTGTGACTTGCACGAGTTTGGATGTAACACACCCACTACAGGAACTAATATTTTTTGGCTTATTCCTTCTTTTTCAAAGAGGAATAGAATTCCCTGAATTCCTATGGGGCCTGATGCAAACCCTACCATCCCTTATCCTTACCCATGTGATCATTGGCTATTACCACGAGCCTTACCAGAGAGATTATTCCGGCTTTCGCGATTCGGGAAATTGCGATGCATGTGTTCCCTTACTCTCTTGTCTTTCGAAGTGCCGAAATCTGAAAGGGACCAAAAATTTGTCACATCTAACAATGCCTCAGATTAAAAACTCCCATCCCACCTTTCGGAGTTTCGCGTACCAGGTCTTCGCGGTAGAAGAGGATGAGAGGTTCATACCCTTCGGTTTTTCCGGGCGCCGAAACATCGAAAAACAAATCTACATGTGCTAAGCCATATCTGGATTTCACAAGTCAGGAATTTGGGACTGGCATGTACCAGGGACTTGCTTCTAGATATCCCAGGTGCCAAAATACCGAGACATCAAGACTTGTCCGCGCTATTATTATTTCGGGGTTTCACAAGTCGGGGTTTCACGATATGCACAGATAGGAGGTCTCACACTTAGGTTTCCCGGGAGCTAAAACTCCTAAGCCCGTATTCATTGCTAAGTTCATTTCGGAGTTTCGCAAGTTGGGACCTCACGACTGGCGAGTACAAAGGAATTGACCCTTGGGTTTCTCGGGTGCCGAAACATCGAAACATCCAAACTCTAGACACATTATGTCATTTCGGGGTTTCCCAAGTCGGGATTTTGGGATTGGCGAGTGCAAGAGACTTGCCCTTACATATCCCAAGCGTCGAAACACCAAAACACAATATTTTGTCCACTCTATTATTATTTTAGGGTCTCACAAATCGGGATTTCGAGATATGCGCATACAAGAGGTCTCGCACTTAGGTTTTCCGGGAGCCAAAACTCTGAACCATATATCCTCTAAACTCACTTTGGGGTTTCTCAAGTTGGGATTTCGTGATGTGCGATGACAAGAAGTCTTGCATCTGGGTTTCCTGGAAGCCGAAACTCTGAAGTTCATATATATACGCTAAGCTCGTTTCGCGGTTTTGAAAGTTAGGATTTCGCAATGTGCGATGATAAGAGGTCTCGTATTTGGGTTTCCCAGGAGCCAAAACTCCGAAACGACGATATATATATAACGCTAAGTTCATTTCGAGGTTTCGCAAGTTGGGAATTCGCGACATGAGAATACAAGGAAACTTGCCCTTGGGTATCCTGGGAGACGAAACACTGAAACACCAAACTCTAACCACGCTATACCATTTCAGGGTTTCACAAGTCAAGATTTCGCAACATGCGAAGACAAGGAACTTGCCCTTGGGTACCCCGAGTGCCGAAACATCGAAACACCAAAATCTAACCACGCTATACCATTTCGGGGTTTCACAAGTCAGGAATTTGCGACATATGAAGACAAGGAAACTTTCCCTTGGGTATCCCAGGTGTCGAAATGCCGAAACACCAAAATCTAACCACGCTATACCATTTCAAGGTTTTGAAAGTCAGGATTTCGCGACATGCGAAGACAAGGAACTTTCCCTTGGGTATCCTGGGTGCCGAAACAATGAAACACCAAACTCTAACCACGCTATACCATTTCGGGGTTTCGCAAGTCGGGATTTCGCGACATGCGAAGACAAGGAACTTGCCCTTGGGTATCCCGGGTGCCTAAACACCGAAACACCAAACTCTAACCATGCTATACCATTTCGAGGTTTCACAAGTCAGGATTTCACGACATGCGAAGACAAGGAACTTTCCCTTGGGTATCCTGGGTGCCGAAACGCTGAAACACCAAACTCTAACCACTCTATACCATTTCAGGGTTTCGCAAGTCGGGATTTCGCAACATGCGAAGACAAGGAACTTGCCCTTGGGTATCCCGGGTGCCTAAATGCTGAAACACCAAACTCTAGCCATGCTGTACCATTTCGGGGTTTCGCAAGTCGGGATTTTGCGACATGTGAAGACAAGGAACTTCCACTTGGGTATCCTAGTTGCTGAAACGCCGAAACACCAAACTCTAACCATGCTATAACATTTTTGGGGTTTGGCAAGTCAGGATTTTGTGACATGCAAAGACAAGGAACTTGCCCTTGGGTATCCCGGGTGCTGAAATGTCGGAACACCAAACTCTAAGAGAACCATTCTTTCTGGTGCAAGGTTGCCAAACTTAGGCCATAAAATCCTTCAATGGATTCTTGGGTAATTATCACCAGGCTTGGTGACCTGACTGAAAGGCCTTCTTAAATTATCGAGCTATGAACTCTGTGATAGGGGTGAAGTAAGATTAAGTATTTATTTAAAAATGGTAGTCCTTTCAAGGAACTCACTCTGGCTTTGGAATATGATGGAGCTTCCCAGAAGGAGGTGCCTTTGGAAAAACAACCCAGGGCATGGCATGGTTCAAGTACATGGGACAACTCTCTAGGGAATGAGCATGAAATCTGAACTTATTCGTTCTATACGTAAATCGATTATAGTTATATAAGTATAAGCATCCATTCATTGTTGCTGATTGAAACACGAGGAAAACACTTCTATGCAGGAATCAATCATTTGTAAGTGTACGAACATGAGCATGCATCCATTTTATTCAATTAAAGATACGATATGTAAACACTTATTAGAAAGAACACCAAGTATGGCACGACTGCTAAGAGGGGTGCTCGTTTCCACCCAGCCGTAGGCTCAACGACTCCCAACGGATTTACCACTAGCCACCTCCGAGCTAGACCACGAGGCTTTGAGACTCAATCTCCTACTTCTCGCTCGTCAAAAGTCAAGGATGAAGGTTACTCTCCTTCTCCTCTACTCAAGACTTGTTGTATTCTCTAGAGTTCCTCTGGTTCTCCTTCTGCGATTCCCTCTCGCATGCTCCCTCCCCACACCTCCTTTCTTTCTTTGTCCTGCAAGGTTTTGTGTGGCACGAATTCCCCCGCAATGGTCAGGTCCGAGGGCTTCTACGGATGGGAGGTTCACCCCCATCCCCTCATTAACTCATGAGGAGCCTCCCCACCTACCATCCTAGCGAGTAATTCATTCCAGGGCCAGAGAGTAGCTTTTTGGTCTTTGAGCCAGTAAAGACCAATATGGTATTAGTTCGGTGGAAGTTAACGCCACCATTCTAGGTGCCTTCCACCACCTTTCATCAGCCATCGTGGTATCTTTTTCATCACATCCCCCTCTCAGTAGGCATGCAACATATATATACATACATCATTTACATTCGTCGACCCTTTGTACAGGGTCCATCAAATCACACATTCACATCTTGGAGTTTGCCATAGTTCTTGGCCAATATAGTTATTTTTACAGATTGGGGGAATCATGGTGTTACAATTCCCTCCCCCTTAAAGGAACACCATCCTCGATGTTCTATCTATCAATAGGACGAGTAAGTACAAAAGTAAAAAAAATCGGATATGCCTGTTTCATGGCATCTTCCATTTCCAAGGTAGCCTCATCTAGGCCAAAATGTTTCCACTGCACCTTGACTTGTGTAATGGTTTAGTTCCTGAGTGGGGTTTCCTTTATGTCCAGTATGCATTGAGGTTCTGGTAGGAATTCTTCCTTTGGTTCCACCTGGATCACAGACCAATCAATTATATGATTAGAATCATGTACATATTTCTTCAATAATGAAACATGGAAAACATTATGTGATTTTACTGTGGGAGGAAGTGCTAGCCTATAGGCTACAGGTCCCACTCTATCTAGAACTTCAAAGGGTCCACAATATCGAGGTGCCATCTTGGCATATGCTCCCATATTTAGGGAACTCTTCCTGGGCCTAACCCTAAGGTATACGTGGTCTCCCACCTTGAACTCTCTTGGAGTTCTCTTTTGATCGGCGTAACTTTTCTGTCGGTTCTGAGCGACCTTTAGATTTTGTTTCATCTGAAACACTTGTCGTTCCATTTCTTTCAGCATGTTGGGTCCAATAGTAACTTTGTTTACAGGATTACTCCAACTGCCTGGAGTATTGCACGACCTACCATAGAGGACATCGAAAGGGCTCGTCTTCAGGGATTCTTGGTAGCCGTTGTTGTAGGTGAATTCTACTAGTGGCAGGTAGTCTTGCCACTTTTTGGGTTGATGCATTACATGCATCCTGAGCAAGTATTCTAATATTTGATTCACCCTTTCCGTCTATCCATCGGTTTGAGGGTGATAGGGTGTGCTAAATAGTAACTTGGTCTCCAAACCAACCATCAGTGATTTCTAAAAGTTGAAAGTAAATTTCATATCTCTGTCAGACACGATCTCTTTCGGTATACCATGCAGTCTAAATATCTTCTTCATGAATGCGTCGACGATGTCTTTTTCCTTACAAGTTGACTTGACGGGGATAAAATGAATGGACTTGCTCAATTTATCCACTACTACCATGATGGCGTCATTTTTTTTGGTTGAGGTTGGTAATCTGGTGATGAAATCCATGGAGATGGTTTCCCATTTCCATTCCGGGATTGGTAGAGGTTGTAATAATCCTGCTGGGTGTCGATGTTCTAATTTTACCTGTTGGCATTCTATGCATTTGGCTAAGTACTCAGTTATTTCTTTCTTCAGTCCAGGCCAATAGAATTGTTTCCTGGTGGCCGTGATCATCTTATGGTATCCTGGATGACCAATGTAGGGTCTTTTGTGTAGTTCATCCATTGTGAACCTCTTCAAGTCGTCACAATCTGGGATATACAATCTGTTTCTATAAGTGAGCAAACCTCCTCCATCATCTGGTAGCCTCCATATTTTATCCATGTGGGTTCTTGCTACAGGTATGAGGTCACGGTCTGGAAGAATGTGTCTGCCTCTTGTGCATTTTTGACTCTTTCCTTGACATCCGTCTCATAGGTGCTTACTGCTGCCAGGTGAATTGTTTTCATGCTTCTGCTAAGGGCATCAACCACCCTATTTTCCTTTCCTTTAATATGTTTGATTTCAAAATCAAACTCTCCGAGGAGAGCCATCGACCTATCTTGTATAGCATTGAGCTTTGGTTGGTAAAACAGATATTGCAATCCACAGTGGTCTATCATAAGTACAAATTTTCTTCCCAGGAGGTAATGCCTCCACATTTTCAAGGCGTGCACTATGGCGGCCAGCTCTAGATCATGGGTCACATAGTTTACTTCGTTCTCATTCAATTTTTTGGATTCATAGAAAATCACACTTCCTCCTTGCATAAGGACTCCTCCGAGCCCTTCTTTACAGGCATATGCATACGAGGAAATCAACTTCAGTGTTGGCGATCTTCAACACAGGTGCGTGNCATGTGAATTTTGTCCCCTTCTTCTTAAGGGTAGTGATTGGGCTCCCAATCTTGGAGAATCCTTTTATAAATCTCCTATAGTATCCTGCCAAGCCCATAAAGGATCTGATATCCGAAACGTCCTTCGAGGTAGGCCATTCCATGATAGGCCTAATCTTATCAGGGTCTACCGCTACCCCTTCTTCAGATAGGGCATGGCCCAAGTAATGTATCTGCTTCTGGAAAAAGTCACACTTGCTAACTTTGGCATAGAGCTGATGTTCTCTTAGCACTTGAAGCACAAGCCTAAGGTGTTCCTCATGTTCCTCTCTATTCTTGGAGTAAATTAATATGTCGTCAATAAAAACCAACACAAATTTGTCTAGGAATTTGCTGAGCACATTGT
>ML777343.1:454096-493508 GCA_009831015.1 Picea engelmannii | reverse complement strand
AACACAAATTTGTCTAGGAATTTGCTGAGCACATTGTTCATCAAGCACATAAAAGTGGCAGGGGCATTGGTCAATCCGAATGGTACTACCACAAACTCGTAGTGACCATATCTCGTCCTGAAGGCAGTTTTGTGGATGTCTTCTCCCTTGATTTGGACTTGGTGGTATCCAAATCTCAAGTTAATCTTCGAGAATATAGAGGCACCTCCCAATTGATCGAACAAGTCATCAATCCTGGGTAAGGGGTACTTGTTCTTTATGGTTACCTTATTGATTTGTCTATAATCTATACACAGTCAGAGGGTACCATCTTTCTTTTTCATAAACAGGATTGGTGCTCCCCATGGAGACATGCTTGGCTAGATATAGCCTCTGTCCATCATTTCTTTCAGTTGTAACTTAAGTTCAACTAGCTTAGGTGTGCTCATCCTGTAGGGTGTCCTAGACACTGGCACCGCTCCTGGTGCAAGTTCTATTGAGAAGTCAATGTCCCTTCTCGGAGGTAAACCCGATACCTCTTTTGGAAATACATCTTTGTATTCTCTCAGTGTGGGGTGGTCTTTGAGGCTTGGTTTTTCATATTCAATTGCTTTCAACATCTATATTGCATATAGTGGACATCCTTTTCTACAATACTTTCTCATTTGAAGAGCTTATATTTGTCTCACCGAGACAGGTTTTTGGATCCCTTGAAGGGTTATTTTTCTTCCTTCTTCACTTACACATTCCAAGGTTTAATGGTAACAGTCCAGTTTGTCTTTATGGGTGGCTAGCCAGTCCATACCAATCAACAAATCATACGATCCCAGGGGTAATATGTTAAGGGTTTCTTGGGTGGGGAATTCACCCATAATGAATTGGCAGGCTGGTATGACCTTCGCTACTCTTATTTTGGTGCCAGTGTTTAACTCTACCAACCATGGCTTGGCATTTTTATGTGGCTATAGTTTACATTTATCAATAGCCTTAGGGGCTATAAAACTCAAATTTGAACCAGGGTCAATCATAATCGACACTAGATGGTTAGTGATCATACCTTCGATTTCCACCACTGAAGCTTGGTGGTCATCTTGGTTATTATCCAAGGCTACATAAATTTGTGGCACACTCCTGGCCACATTATTGACGATGGTAGCTTCTTGAACGTTGTAAATTCTTCGGTTGTTTTGTTGTTGGTGCGGTTAGTCCCTTAGTAGATTTTCTTCTCCACAACCCCAACATTTCAAAGGTTCTCTCTTTGGGTTATCAGTCTTTACTGGGGCAGATCCAGAAAGTTTATTTTCGCTCAAGGAGGGAAAGTTCTGTTGGTGTACACTTCGGGCTGGGAAGCTCATCCTTGAGTTTTTTTTATAGTCCTTAAATCTTGGGGATTTAAACCCCTTTTTCTAGAATCCCGAACTATTCTTCTTCTTATAGCCTTTGCGAGGTCCTGTCCGAGGCCCAAGCTGTTCATAACAATATATTTCCTTTCAAATAGTATCTTCTAGGGTCTTTGGTTCGTCAAATTCAATCCTATTCTGATGGTCCTTACGTAGTCCACTGATGAATCGTTGCACCTTTTCCTTTTCTGCTTTTATATAGGGTACATACCTCAACAACTCGAGGAATCTACTGACATATTCCTCTATGGTGAGTTGCCCCAGCTTGAGTTCATAGAATTCTTTAGCCTTTTTGTCGAAGTATTTTTCCGACAGATATTTCTTCCTGAAGTTTTTCTCAAACCATTCCCAAGACAGGTCTTCTTCGTGAATCCCTTTTATGTTCTTAAGGTCTTCCCACCAAATGGAAGCCTTTCCATTCAAGTTGAAGGTGGCTACTTGGGCCTTCAAGTTTTCTGAGAAGTCATGGACTCTGAAATACTTCTTTAGTCCAAGAAGCCAAGCCTCCACTTCCTCTCCTTTCTTTATTTCACCGTCGAAGGAGGGTGGTTTGGCCTTCTTGAACCCTTCGAGATTATGACTCTTGGAAATTTTCTGCTTCTTTTTTTTTCTTTGGGAATGAGAACTAGTTTTGATGCTAGAAGATCCCTCCAAGTTGCCAACTTCCTTTCCAGAAGAATTTTCCAACGCTTGTCCCTTATCTCTGGGGTGGACCTTTCTCGAGGTGCTCCTCTTAGTGTGGCCACTAACATGACCACGTTTCTGTGTCTCTGGTTCATGTTGCAATTTCCTTTGTATGTCAGATAAGCTCTGCAGTAAAACTACATTAATTTCCATTTGCTTCTCTTGCTCTTTTATCATCCTCTCGTTGTCAGCCTTGCAGCTCTGCAATTCGACCATGAGGCTCCTCACAGTCTCAGCTGGATTTGGAGGGGTCCCTACCACCCTCCTTTCATCAGACTCTTTGTCTCTATTGTGGGAGCCCTCCCCCACTTCATGGTGAGTCACCATTCTATATGTCTGTAATTTCCCGTGGTTGATCTTCCACTTGTGTGCAAAAGAAAAATAGTCAATATTTATATTCATTTATGACCAGTACATAATTCATATTTTTCACATGCACACACACAATAGGAGTTTTCATTCTTAACTTAGACTTTTAATTGAGGGGGGTCAAGATAAGGAGTTACTCCTTTTAATAGTACTCCGAATGGAGTTTCTGTGCAATCCGTTCATGAGCCCAAGCAGACCAAGTGTTGTAACCATGCTCTAAGACCAATTTGTAACACACCCACTACGAGAACTAATATTTTTCGTCTTTTTCCTTCTTTTCACAGAGGAACACAATTCCCCAAATTCCTATGGGGCCTAATGCAGACCCTACCATCCCTTATCCTTACCCATGTGATTGTTGGCTATTACCACGGGCCTTACTAGAGAGGTGCTTCCGGCTTTCGCGAATCAGGAAATTGCGATGCATGTGTTTCCCTGCTCTCTTGTCTCTTGAAGTGCTGAAATCTGAAAGGGACCAACAATTTGTCACATCTAACAATGCCTCAAATTAAAACCTGGCATCCCACCTTTCGGAGTTTTGCATATCGGGTTTTCCCGGTAGAAGAGGATGAGGGGTTCATACCCTTTGGTTTTTTCGGGCCCCGAAACACTGAAAACCAAATCTACATGCACTAAGCCATATCGGGATTTCACAAGTCAGGAATTTGGGACTAGCGTGTACCAGGGACTTGCTTCTAGATATCCCGATTGTCGAAATACCGAGACATCAATATTTGTCCGCGCTATTATTATTTCAGGGTTTCGCAAGTTGGGGTTTCGCGATATGCACAGACAGGAGGTCTTGCGCTTAGGTTTCCCGGGAGCCGAAACTCCTAAGCCAGTATTCATTGCTAAGTTCATTTCAGATTTTTGCAAGTCAAGACCTCACGACCGACCAGTACAAGGGAACTGACCCTTGGGTTTCCCGGGTGCCGAAACATCGAAACATCCAAACTCTAGACACACTATGTCATTTCGGGGTTTTGCAAGTCAGGATTTTGGGATTGGCGAGTACAAGAGACTTGCCCTTAGATATCCCGGGTGTCGAAACACCGAAACACCATATCTCGTTCGCTCTATTATTATTTTGGGGTCTCACAAGTTAGGATTTCAGGATATGCGCAGACAGGAGGTCTCGCACTTAGCTTTTCTGGGAGATGAAACTCCGAACCATATATCCTCTAAACTCACTTCGGGGTTTCTTAAGTCGGGATTTCACGATGTGCGATGACAAGAAGTCTCGCATCTTTGTTTCTTGGGAGTCAAAACTCCGAAGTTCATATATATACGCTAAGCTCGTTTTGGGGTTTCACAAGTCGGGATTTCACTATGTGCGATGACAAGAGGTCTCGCATCTGCGTTTCCCGGGAGACGAAACTCCGAAACGCTGATATATATATATATATATATATATATATATATATATATATATATAACACTAAGTTCATTTCGTGGTTTTGAAAGTCGGGAATTCATGACATGCAAATACAAGGAAACTTGCCCTTGGGTATCTCGGGTGCTGAAACGACAAAACACCAAACTCTAACCATGCTATACCATTTTTGGGTTTCACAAGTCTAGATTTTGTGACATGCGAAGACAAGGAACTTGCCCTTGGGTATCCTGGGTGCTGAAACGCCGAAACACCAAACTCTAACCACGTTATACAATTTCAGGTTTTTGCAAGTTGAGATTTCGCAACATGCGAAGAAAAGGAAACTTTCCCTTGGGTATCCCAGGTTTCGAAACTCTAAAACACCAGACTCTAACCACGCTATACCATTTCCGGGTTTCGCAAGTCGGTATTTTGCGACATGCGAAGACAAGGAACTTGCCCTTGGGTATCCTGGGTGACGAAACACCGAAACACCAAACTCTAACCATGCTATACCATTTCGAGGTTTCGTAAGTCGGGATTTCATGACATGAGAAGACAAGGAACTCGCCCTTGGGTATCCTGGGTGCCGAAATTCCGAAACACCAAACTCTAACCACACTATACCATTTCAGGGTTTCGCAAGTTAGGATTTCATGACATGCGAAGACAGGAACTTGCCCTTGGGTATCCCAGGTGCCAAAACGTCGAAACACCAAACTCTAACCATGTTATACCATTTCGGGGTTTCGCAAGTCGGTATTTCATGACATGCGAAGACAAGGAACTTGCCCTTGGGTATCCTAGATGCCGAAATGGAGAAACACCAAACTCTAAGGGAACCATTCCTTCTGGTGCAAGGTTTCCAAACTTAGGCCATAAAATCCTTCAACGGATTCTTGGGTTATTATCAGTAGGCTTGGTGACCTGACTGAAAGACCTTCTTAAATTTTAGAGATATGAACTCCGTGACAGGGGTGAAGTAAGCTTAAGTATTTATTTAAAAATGGTAGTCCTTTCAAGGAACTCACTCTGGCTCTAGCATATGATGGAGCTTCCTGGAAGGAGGTGCCTTCGGGAAAACAACCCAGGGCATGGCATGGTTCAAGTACATGGGACAACTCTCCAGGGAACGAGCTCGAAATATGAACTTATTCATTCTATACGTAAATCGATTATAGTTATATAAGTATAAGCACGCATTCATTGTTGTTGATCGAAACACCAAGCAAACACTTCTATGCAGGAATCAATCATTTATAAGTGTATAAACATGAGCATGCATCCATTTTATTCAATTCAAGATACGATATGTAAACACTTATCAAAAAGAACACCATGTATGGCACAACCGCTGAGAGGGGTGCTCATTTCCACCCAACCATAGGCTTAGTGACTTCCAACGGATTTACCACTAGCCACCCCAAGCTAGACCACGAGGCTTTGAGACTCAGTCTCCTACTTTCCGCTCATCTAAAGGCAAGGACGAAGGTTACTCTCCTTCTCCTCTGCTCAAGACTTACTATATTCTCCGGAGTTCCTCTGGTTCTCCTTCTATGATTCCCTCTCACATGCCCCCTCCCCACACTTCCTTTCTTTCTTTTTCCTGCAAGGTTGCATGTGGCGTGAATTCCCCCATAATGGTCAGGTCTGAGGGCTTCTACGGATGGGCGGTTCACTCCCATCCCCTCATTAACTCAAGAGGAGCCTCCCCACCTACCATCCCGGTGAGTAATTCATTCTAGGGCCAGAGAGAAGCTTTTTTGTCTTTGAGCCAGTAAAGACCAATACAGTATTGGTTCGGTGGAAGTTAACGCCACCATTCCAGGTGCCTTCCACCACCTTTCATCAATGATCGTGGTCTCTTTTTCAACACATCCCCCTCTCAACAGTCATGCAACATATATATACATACATCATTTACATTCGTCGACCCTTTATACAGGGTCTGTCAAATCACACATTCACATCTTGGAGTTTGGCATAGTTCTTGGCCAATATAGTTATTTTTACAGACTGGGGGAAACAAGGTGTTACATTGGATTTCCTGGGTCACTCCACCTCCAACATGTCTTCCACAACTTTGTTGTGAGACATATTTAGTGATAGATCTCCTTCTCTCCAAAACACCTGTAAAATATACATTACAATTATCATAGGCCATCTCAGTGTAACCATTATTTGTGCTTCTCAAATGCTGAAGCACCCATTTCACTACAACACCTCAATCTATCACGTATCTGACAACATCATTATCATGTGAAACATCTAGTCTTAACCATTTCATCACATACGACAGACTTCCTACTGAACTTACACAAGACATAACCTTTTCTTCTTTATAGATAGGCCCTATACTTGAAGAAAACTTATAATGGAAAGAAAGAGGGATAAAAATTTGTTTTACAATGTTCATACTGAACTCCAACCATAGATTACCATTACCATCTCTGTATACCTCCATGCCCTTAATTTTTTTTGCTGCTCCTTGATCCCTCATTTGAATTGTCCTGTCCACCTGAGTCATTTTCTTACCGATTTTATCCATGCTTCGGCTTGCATTGAGCATATCATCAACAAAGAACATCAAGATTGTGAATGTACTATAAACTATATAGCCATTCCTACCCTTTGAAAAATTCTAACTCACTATGAAGGATTCAAACATTTTGTATATTTGTCTCGGTACCAATAGGCCATACAATGAATTATCTAGGATGCAAACAAATTTACCATTGTGATCTTGAATCAACCCTTTTGGTTGTTCCATACATACTATATCTCTGTCAATGATGACCTTGTGGGAAGTAGGATCCCACACACCACATCCCTTTATACCACCATCATAGCTTACAAAGATATAAAAAAAGTAGGTATTTAGAAACAAAGTTGTTAAGTCTATAAATGATTTACAGTTTACCAGTACCTGCAATTCTTTATTGCTCTTATGACCTTGATGCTTCTGCCATAAACAAGAAGATACATATATCACTTCATATTCTACTTCAATACTCCCTTCCAGCTTATAAAGGTTATCAACCTTTTTTTCCTTCATCACTGCTAAATTACCTTTCAACAATGTGAGAGCTCCACCTTGACCTGTATACTTATATCCACAAGAATCCAACACTCCCAATGAAATCAAATTTGATTTAATCTTAGGTACATATCTAACATCTATTAATTCCCTAACAACACTATCGAACATCCTGATTCTAATACTGCCAACCCCAACAGTTTTACAGGGAGTGCCATTTCCCATATAAACACTACACCCTCATCAATAGATTGATAAGAAATGAACCAATTTCCATGTGATCACATGTGGTGGGAGGCACCTGAATCTAACTTCCATTCTTCTTTATATTGTAAATTATTAGATACAGATAAAACTTGATCAATCATACCTGAATTTGTTACAGCCAAATTTTCTTCCTTTGTAGATTTTTCCTCAGATTCCTTTTTCTTCTAACAATCTTTCTTGATATGTCCTGTTTTTCCACAATACCATCATTTTTCTTTACCATTTTTGTGTCTTGACTTAGATCAGAAATAACTTCTTTGTGGTTCTACCTCTGATCAACATCGCCTCTAAAGTTGAGGTTTCTTTACTAGATTTTCTCCTCATCTCCTCAGCCAAAAAATCTCTCACAACAGAGTCATAATCTAAAATTTTTGTTAAGATAAAGCTAATAGAGGTGACTAGATTATCCCAAGACTCAGGTAACACACAAAATAGTGTAATAGCCTTATCCTCATCTTTGAATTTCACTTCCATACTAGTCAATTGAACTATAAGGGTATTGAAGGTATTTAAATGGTCAACAACTTTTGTACCTTCTTTCATCCGCAAACTGTACAATTGTCTCTTCAAGGAGATTCTGCTTGTCAAGGATTTCGTCATATATAGACTTTCTAACTTTGTCCACAAACCGACTGTTGTCTTCTCGGAGACAATATTGAACAAAACATCGTCGGCCAAACACATGCGTATGGCACTCAAGGCTCTCACATCCATCTCATCTAAGACATCATCTGTTATGGTCACGGGTTGCTTTGTTTTTCCTAAAAGCACCTTCACCATGCCTTGTTACACTAGCAGATTGTGCATATTGAGCTTCCAGAGATCAAAGTTGTTTTTACCGCTAAACTTTTCAACTTCAAACTTCGAACTCTGCATCTTATCCATTAGCACAAAAAATATCCCAATATCCACTGCTTATAAAAAATCCTTTTAAATGTGAAGGAATAATAGTATTAACCCAAAATATTTAATAAAAGGTTTATTTAAAAAATCCTTTTATTACCAAACTCACCTTTTATTTAAAAAGTAGAATTCACCTTTTAAATTCACTTTATACTTTTCACATAGTATATTCCAAATAGTAATTTCTTTTATACCTTTTAAAGCCTCCATGTGAATTGACTTCTTGACTTCTTGTTCACGTTACTTAAAAAAAAAAAAAAATCAATTTTAAAACCCACGTGACTTCATACCTTAAATCTGTGGCCATGCTTTAAATTTTTTTTTATTCCATAAAAGACATGCAAATAAATTTAAGAAGGAAAATTTTCATAATAAGCATGTTCGCACCTCACGCTACCATTGGAGTGTGGGGAGTCCGCACTTCACGTAACACTGGAGTGCAGGGATATAAAATGTCTCTGCATTGTTCCTTTTCCTCAACCGCGAAAATTTTAGCAATTTTTCATGAGCGTAAGGCTGAGTAATACGTCTATGCACCATTCGAGAGGAGGGACCTGCGGGGATGTATAAATTGATGCACCCTCACACAAATTTCATTTTTGGCTCCTCTGAGAATTTGATGCTCCTTGAATCATATCTGATACCACTTGTTAGAATTGTCAACAAAGACAACACAATTCACAATGATAATTGACAATCACACATATAAGGAACACAAGGATTTCACGTGGTTCAACCAAACGTTGGGCTACGTCCACCAAGCATAGGCATCAATTGTCTTATTATTCAGATCATGGATATTACATCAACTCACTCACACTCAATCGTTTTTGCCTCTACGAGCTTACATGTATTTATGTACATTTACAAGAAATTGAATAATAAATTCAATCCCTATCCATATTCTAACTTGGTCTATTTGGTTGTAACCAATGTAGTATAATAGGATCCAGATCTATCATTAGAGAATTTGTTGTCACCAAATCCCAACAAATAACACATCAAAACATAGAAAAAACAAACAACACCTTCATAAATGATAGTACTTGGTAGTTGTGGACCTCTGGTTCATGTGATGATAGTACATTATTTGTTGTGGACCTCTGGTTCGTGTGATGATAGTACATTATAATGATGCAATCATGGAAATTTATCAGTTTATGTGGTCACCTATTGATTTAGTGTGTGGTCAGGTTGGATTTCAAAATTTATTCGTTCGTTTGATATTGTTGTATGATATGTGGCACCACCGACTGCTTTGCAAACAAGGTTGTGTGGCAACGCAGTCCCTGCCAATGAGGTTACAAAGCCAATTGTGGAAAATGGTGTCAAATTGTAAATGACGAAACACATAAATGTTGTGTGCAACATGTATATCATGGAAAATGGGGCATAAGTAAGTGATGCTTGGCATGTAGAGCACCATTTATTTTTTGAAAGTATATAACAAACTACAAATTTGTTCAGTGGAAGAAAAAAATTGGAAATTTAAATGCATGTGTGCAACATATATACGCTTGGCATGGAGAGCACCGTTTATTTTTTTGAAAGTATATAAAAAACTACAAATTTGTTCACAGTGGAAGAAAATTTTTGGAAATTTAAATGCATTTGTCATATAGATTGGTCAAAGATAAAAATGTATGAAGACATAAATTTAAAAGGAGATAAGAAAACAATTTTATTTGAAATATGTAAAAAAATAAAAGTTTGTTACATACTACTAAAAATTTTGAAATGTATATCACGGAAATGTTGTGTGCAACATGTATATGCTTGGCATGCAGAGCACCGTTTATTTTTTACATAAATTTAAAAGGAGATAAGAAAATATTTTTATTTGAAATATTTAAAAAAATAAAAGTTTGTTACATACTACTGGAAATTTTGAAATATATAAAAAAAAAAGTATGTTACATATAAAAATTTAAATGCATTTGTCATATAGACTAGTCAAAGATAAAAATGTATGAAGACATAAATTTAAAAGGAGATAAGAAAATAGTTTTATTTGAAATATGTAAAAAAATGTTTAGGATACAATAGAATAGTAATAACGTATGTTACATAGGTTCGTGGACAAAAACACAAAAAATTTAGCATTCCCAAATTAGTTTTCTTTAAAACAAGGGCTCCTCGACACCATAAATTATCAAATTATAGGTTCCTGGACACCATAAATTTAGCATACAATAGAATAGTAACAACGTCCTGCAAGAAAGGCTCACCATAAACTTAGCATACATTAGAATAGTAACAACGTCGTGCAAGAAAGGCTCATTATAAGGTTCTTGGACACAAAAAATTTAACATACAATAGAATAGTAACAACATCATGCAAAAACATTTAAAAGGTTCCTGGACACAAAAAATTAGCATACAATAGAATAGTAATAACGTCTGTTACATGGGTTTGTGGACAAAAATACAAAAAAAATAGCATTCCCAAATTAGTTTTCTTTAAAAAAACGGCTCCTGGACACAAAAGAAATTGAAATTTATGAATTTATAGGTTCCTGGACACCATAAATTTAGCATACCATAGAATAGTAACAACGTCGTGCAATAAAGACATTCCCGAATTAATTTTTTTAGAAAGTAATAACTTCTGTTAGATCAACAAAGGTGCCCGGAGAAATTTTTTTTAGCATACAATCGGACACAAAAAAAATCTAGCATTCCCGAATTAGTTTTCATTGAAACAAACAACAAAGGTTCCTGGACAGGAATTCCTGAATCAGTTTTCTTTGAAATTTATCAAAAATTAATAATGTATGTTACATATTTATGGAAATTACATCAACATTTAAAAACATACAATAGAATAGTAATAACATCTGTTACATAGGTTTGTGGACAAAAATACAAAAAAAATAGCATTCCCGAATTAGTTTTCTTTAAAAAAAATCCTTTTGGAGACAAAAAAAAATTGAAATTTATCAAATTATACGTTCCTAGACACCAAAAATTTAGCATACAATATAATAGTAACAACTTCGTGCAACAAAGGAATTACTGAATTAGTTTTCTTTGAAAGTAGTAACGTTTGTTACATCAACAAAGATTCTTGGACAAAAAAATTTAGCATACAATAGGACACAAAAAATGTAGCATTCCAGAATTAGTTTTCTTTGGAACAAACAACAAAGGTTCCTGGACACCCAAAATTTAGTATACAATAAAGGCATTCCCGAATCAGTTTTCTTTGAAATTTATCAAAAATTAATAATGTATGTTACATATTTGTGGAAATTTAAATGTGTTTGTCATATAGACTGGGATTGGGGCTTCCGCTGACCATGAAAAGAAATAATTACAAGAATTAGGAATGTCGAAAGAAGAAGTGCGCGATGGTAGAGAGGAAGACCTAAAAATAAGAAATTGGAAGTTATGAGTCTTTGGTTACAATTTTCTATTTAAAGAGGTAATAACTAGATTGATAAAGAAAACAAGATGACATTATAGACTTAAACTAGATTGATAAAGAAAACAAGATTGCCAATATAGACTTACTATGAAGCCGATGCATTTTTGTTGTTGTTGTCGATGGTCAGTGGAGTTGTGTCGACCAGTTGTTGCCCTTCTTGGACGAGGTTGTCCATTCTCTATTGGAACCATTCTTCGATGTAGCTTCCCATGGGGGCCATGTTCATTTCATCCCAGATTTCTATGTCGTAAAGGCCATTTTCTAATTTCCTTAGATCCATTGAAATACTATGTAGACTCTGTTCAATTTCTTCATTGTGTGTTGCATAGTCCAGTACCCACCGCTCGAGCTTATCTACACGATCTTCAACTATGCCATAAAACGTTTCGAAAAAAAACCCCTTTAAAATATCAAGTTGTTCATGGAAGGCTTCTTTGGTCATTAAAAAGGATTTGAGAATTAAGTTTGGGTCTTGAACCTCATTTGTGCTTCCATCTAAGTCTATTTGGATCAGGCTTGTGAATAATTCTTCCTTTTCTGATATGGCTTGTTTACATGAATCGAAAATGAGCTCCAAGTTCTTAACTTTCTTTTGCCAGCATGCTTTTACTTTTTTGGTCCCCTTTGGGGAGGGGAGCTTCTCTTGTCTTCTCTTCAGTTTTGATGTGTTGATGACATGGTTGCAAAATGGGTCAGCACCTGTTCAAAAAAATGATGATCATTTTTTAAATTTGCCTCCAAATGTTCGAGCAAATCATTTACCTTCTTTCAGGAGGAAACTAAATTTTGCGATGTTTCCCAGGATTCAGTAACTAGCTGCATTATTTTGTTGATCTTATTCTCTACAAGGGCTCAAGAGCATGCAAGGAGGGTAGAGGAAACTTTCATCTTGGTTGCAGTGGTAGTAGGCAGAGTTTTTGCTAAAGGACTGTAAAATTCTGGGGTGGTAATGAAGGCCTACTCAAATTCGTTGAGGCGGTCTTTCAGTCTGGCATTTTCTACTTCAATTCCTGCAAGGGAATCATGAAGAGCATCACTGGTTACTTGGTGAAATAAGGAGATTTGGTATGGCCGAATTTCCCTAAAGTTGATATTTGTGAGAGATTTTCCTTTCCTGTTTGTTACATCTCTCTTTTTAATGACCATAATTTTAGATTGGCTGTCAAAAACAACGCTCTAGAATACAACGGATTCATTTTCGTCAAAAATTTTGGTCTCAGCTGTTTCCATTGTGGACGACCCAATTTTGTGCATGTGCTTAGTTTCAATTTCAAGTTGCACCTGTTCACTTTCAATTTCGGGTTCGTCGGTCTTCCCTGAATTGTTTTTTCTCTTCTTTGTTAGTGGAATTTTGTGAGAACTATCAATTTTTATGCAAGGAGGGTTCTTATCTCCTCCTTCGTTCGAAGATTTCTGGGTTTCTTTCTTACTGGGGTGGGCCGTTGAAGTGATTCTCTGTGATGTCGTGCTCTTGGGAGTGTTGGTGGGGGACTGGGCACTCTTCTCACCAGATACTTTTTCCTATTGTCTGTACAATTTAGTTGCGCTTTTCAATGTCTCTGCGTCACAATATCCAGAAGAAGGATTGTTGTCGTCACTGTTCCTGTCTTCGGTTAGGTGTCTATGGATAAAAGAGTTGTTAAATCCAATTTCCAGTAAATGTTCTCAAAAAATCCCATTAGGGTCGAACCCTTTTATCCTTTCAACATACGTTAGGTTCAATTTCTTGAAATGGCCGGAAAATTCGTCAATCTTGTTGACATTTCTAGACACGAAGTCTCCAACTTTCCAGGGTAGAGGAATGAACTATTTTTTTTTCTTGTCATGCAAAAAATGAAACCAATGGTTGTATTGCCTTGCTATTTCTGCAAAAAACATCTTTTCCATGATGTGGCATGGAAGGAAAGAAGGATTTTCCTTAGATACAAAGACCATGAGTACACTGTGATTTTCCTTTTATTCAAGTGTACCCTTCCTATTCAAAATCTTAGTTGCCTGGCCAGACATCCGCAGAGCATCCTTCCCTAACAATAAATATTTGAAAACTGAGACAAAGACATTAAAAACTTCATAAAAACAATGGGAGGCCTTGTTCCTCCACAGGGCCTGGTACTAGAATGTGAATGGGTCGAATCCACAGTTTATTTTATTGGATAAAGAAAGTTTTGGAAATGAACAACAATGCACTATTGCGAAAATCAAGTAGGATTACATATAAAATTTATTCGATTCTTTGAATCATGACAACTGGGAAAACATCTAAATGGAAATTAGCTTCCCCAATCGAAAATGAATTGTTCCTTGACTGTGAAGTACAAAATATAAATAATTATATGGGAAATTCTTGTCATGGATGCCTGTCCCATTATTCTTGTAAACAGCCAAGCAATTTCTTGGAATGGATTTCTAAAGGAACTTACTTGCAACTTTGTGATATCTTCAAGAACTATTGTCGAGACTTCGAGGAACTCAGCTAAGATGTCCAACCTATTATCATGTTTTTCTAGGAACTACTTGCATTCTTGTCCTCTGAACGTCAATGTTGGCTCTGACAATTTTAACTTTGTGCGGAATACCTGAGGTGACAAAGAAACATGAGAATGGTCGTGCAGTGGAATAATTCTTTGGCTTGGAATATATTTTTTGGCGCACCAAGAGACCACCTCCTTACAGTTAAAAACCTCAGGGATGCAGCCTGCATGAACGATTCCAGAGGTCCAAATCAATTCGTTTTGGGCGGAATGAGATGAATAGTAAAAGTATGCCCTAGACCATTGGATGTTCTGGTCCTGATGTCTGAAGATATTTACTGTATCTCCACAAAAATGTTGTTGAACTGCTGCCATAAGTATACAAGAAAGTTTTTTTTGTCCAGACGATGAATGAAATGAAAAGTTGGAAGGGATAAATTAACCCTATTCAAATCTTGTTCCAATGCATGTGAATGGGAGATCTCCTCAAGACTTTCATTCATTAATGACAATTTGGACGACTGTTGCATCATGCGTTGTTAAAACTAAACACTAGTAATTGCATACATAGAAATGCGAACATGGAGGATACAAAAATGAGCGATTAATCATTGTGTATTTCGTGAGCGGGCCAACACAACGACACATGTTTGAGATGAACAATCGGAAGGGACAATATAACTCTTTGCAGATCGTGGTTTAATGCGTAATAATGAGATATCTCCTCAATCGTTTCGCTCATTAATGACAATGTTGATGGTTCCTGCATCGTCAACTGTTACCATGAAATGTTTCTAATTGCATACTAAGAAAGTACGGAGGTCGTGGGTATGGGAAAAAGAAGCTTAAAAATAGGGTTACAAGGTACAACCATTGGAGGTGAGGGTACGAGGGTCAAATTTTATGTCTTAGAATGTTTTGAGTGCAATAGACGTAACACTGAAGAGGGTATGATAGGACAGTCCAGAGGGAAATTTCTATTTCACTAGTAAGAGCATAACTAATGTATATCGGGAATGACAGGAAGTTAGTGGGGATGGAAGGCAACGACAAATACTTTGAAACATTTGTGAGCCATGGTAGAGTGAATCTTGTGATTTTGAGGAGTCTGTAGTGGAATTGTAGATCACAGAAGTTTTGAGTGTACGATGTATAGCACAAGACAAGAAGATGAAGAGATCGAAAGTGCCAACCCGACAATTGCGGCCATAAAATTGGCTAAGTATGGAAAAGAACAACGGTCGGTTGGATTCGTCATGTGAGGATATAGATGGAGATGAAGATATGTCAGCCCACCAACGCTAGAACCTACGATCATATAAAAGAGACTAAGTATATAACCATAAAGCAATAATACATCGGAAGAAGAAAAGGAAAAAAGGACTAAGGAGTCTGCGGTTGAATTGTAAATCACAGAAATTTTGAGTGCAATATGTATATCAAGGAACAAGAAGCAACAGAGTTCGAAAGTGCCAACCCAACACTCGCAGCCATAAAATTGTCTAAGTATGGAAATGAAAAAACATTGGTCAGATTCCTCACGTGAGGATATAGATGGAGATGAAGATATGTCAACCCGTGAACGTTGGAACTTGTGATCATAGAAAATCGATTAAGTATTTAACCACAAAGCGATAATACATGGGAAGAAGAAAAGGGAAAAAATACTAAGGAGTCCATGGTGGAATTGTAAATCACGGAAATTTTGAGTGCAATATGTATATCACGGAACAAGAAGCAACATATTTCGAATGCACCAACCTGAAACAGTGACTAAGAATTGGAGATTTCATGAACCCGTCAACACGAGGATCCAAAATAGGCTGACAAGGTCTCCCCAGAAGATGTGAGGCCCCGACAATCAAATTGTATCATTCAAAACATTTGAATTCATAATCTATAACACAGAAGAGGGGACGATGTCAGAACCCGGTAGTCAATTTGTATATTGCGGAGATCTAGATGCCAATTGTTTAGTATCAGTGTGTGCAATTGTGACTAGTAAGAGTCACTAGTAAGAGCATAACCAATGTATATTAGGAAGGACAAGAAGTTAGTGGGGATGGAAGGCAACGAGAGATACTTTGAAACATTTGTGAACCATGTTAGAGTGAAGCTTGCGAGTTTGAATAGTCTGCAGTGGAATTGTAGATCAAGAAAGTTTTGAGTGCAAGATGTACATCACGAAACAAGAAGCAGCAGAGTTCGAAACTGCCAGCCCGACAGCTGCGCCAATAAAATTGGCCAAGTATGGAAAGCAACACCGGTCAGTTGGATTCATCATGTGACTATATAGATGGAGATAAAGACATGTCATCTCGCCAACGATGGAATCTGCTATCATAGAAAGGTGATTAAGTATATAAACAGAAAGCCATAACACATGGGAAGAAGAAAAGGAAAAAGGACTAAGGAGTCCGCGGTGGAATTGTAAATCACGAAAATTTTGAGTACAAGATTTGAAGTCGGTTTTCAATTTGTATATTGCAGAGGGTTGGATGCCAACTATTTCGTACCATTGTGTTCATTTGTCACTACTAAGAGCACAACCAATGTATAATTGGAATCACAGAAAGTTAGTGGGGATGGAAGGTAACGATAGATACTTTGAAATATTTTTGAACCGTGGTAGAATGAAATTTACGAGTTCGACGAGTCTGTGGTGGAATTGTAGATGATGGACGTTTTGAGTTCAACATGTATATCATGTAACAAGAAGCAACAGAGTTCGAAAGCACCAGCCCAGCAATCACGACCATAAAATTGGCTAAGTATGGAAAGGAACAATGGTCGGTCGGATTCATCATGCGAGGATATAGCTGGAAATGAAGATATGTCATCCCGCCAATGCTGGAACCCACGATCATAGAAAGGCGACTACATATATAACCAAAAGGAGATAACACACAGGAAGAAGAAAAGGGAAAAAGGGTTGAGTGCACGGTGGAATTGTAGAGAATGGAAAATTCGAGTGCAAGATGTATATTACGGAACAAGAACCAACAGAGTTCGAAAATGCCAACCCGAAAAAGTATCCAAGAATTGGACATTTCATGAAACCGACAACAGAAGGATCCAAAAAAGGTTGACAAGTTCTCTCTAAAAGACACAAGGCCCCGATGTTCAAATTGTATCACTCAGAACATTTGAATGCATAATATGTAACACATAAAAGCGGACGATGTCATAATTCGGTAGTCAATTTGTATATTGCGGAGGGTGTGATGCCAATTGTTTCATACCAATGTGTCCAGTTGTCACTAGTAAGAGATAATTTAGTATTGAAAATAATGTTTTTAGATACTGTAAGATAGTTGATAGGGATTACCATCTATAAACAATGGAAATCTTGACCCCGCTAGCCCTGGAGTCCATCTGTCAATTTGTATATAGCGGAACTGCGAGCGTTGTTTGGAGGAAATGAAACAATAAAAGTGCAATGTTGAGCCAGCCAGCTCGCAGGTCGGCTTGTCAATTTGTATATCGCATAATTTTAGGTGCTATTTGTAGGGAACAGAACAATGGAGGCCCAATTTTGAGCCTTCCCACCTGAGAACCCGCAATCCAAAAAGTGGCCAGGTATGGAATGCAGAATCCGTACATGCTCTATAAAACCTCATGTCCATACTTTATAGTCCAATAATACACAGGAAGAAAAAAAGGGAAAAAGGATGGAGGAGTCCGTGGTGGAATTATATATCACGGAAATTTTGAGTGGACGATGTATATCATAGAACAAGAAGCACCAGAGATCAAAAGTGCCAACCCGAGAACCGCGAGCATAAAATTGACTAAGTATGAAAAGGAATAGCGGTCAGTCAGATTTGTCATGTGAGGATATAGATGGAGATGAAGATATGTCAACACGCCAACGTTGGAACTCACGATCATAGAAAGGAAACTAAGTATATAACTAGAAAGAGACAATACACTGGAAGAACAAAAGGAAAAAAGGACTAAGTATCTCATAGAAGAACATCTATTGTTCGCTTATTAATGAAAATCCTTTCAAACCTTGGTGAATTCTGACTAGTAAAGGCATAAATTGCATATCATGGAAATTATTTGGGTGCAAGATGTATATGACGAAACAGGGGACATAGGTTTTGGATACAACAAAACTGGGACCCGGTGATCACATAATTGACTAAGTATTGAAAGGGACCATGGTCAGTTGGGCTGATGATGTGAATATATAGATAAAGAGTTGTCAATTTGCGAATCCATGAGGCCATGATCATATAGATGCGACTAAATATAGAACCACAAAGGGATAATAGAGGGGGGGGAAAGAGGAGAATTAAAAGTTTTTATACATTCCTGCGGACAAATTGTATATTGCGGAACTCCGGGTGTTGTTTGCAACTCACAAAAAATTCGAAACACAATTTTGAAGCCATCAATCCGGGAACCCGCAATAGAAAAAGTGTGCTAGTAAGGAACATGGAAACAATGGTTGGGACTTGCTGTCTCTAAGAAAGATCATCTTTGCATGTTTTTGGACACGTTCTATAGGGATGGTTGGTTGTCCCGACTTTTGCTTATTAATGATGATTTTTTTACACTTGTTGCATGATGTCATTCTAGTATTAAACCTTTGGTGTTGCATATCTGGAAAGAAGTATGAGGATGGGAAGAACATGAAACAATGACTAGGACTTGGAGTTTTCGTGAACTCGCGAACGCGAGGATCCAAAATAGGGTCACACAGTTTTCCCAGAAGATGCAAGGCCCCAACGACCAAATTGTATAGTTCGAAACATTTGAATTCACAATGTATAACACAAAAGAGGGGATGATGTTATAATCTGGTAGTAAATTTGTATATGGTGGAGAAGTGGGTGCCAATTATTCTCTACCAGTGTGTCTAGTTGTCACTAGTAAGAGCATAGTTAATGTATATTAGGAAGGACACAAAGTTGGTGGGGATGGAAGGCAGTGACAGATACTTTGAACGAAGTTAATGTATATGAAGAACCTATGGTGGAATTGTAGATCACGAATGTTTTGAGTGCAAGATGTATATTACAGAGAAATAAACAATCGAGTTTGTAAGCACCAACCCGACAATCGTGGCCATAAAATTGGCTAAGTATGGAAATGAACAACAATCGATCGGATTCATCATGTGAGGATATAGATGAAGATGAAGACATGTCACCCTGCCAAACCTAGAACCGGATATCATAGAAAGGAGACTAAGTATATATCCAGAAAGAGATAATGGGCGGGAAGAAGAAAAGCCGAGTTCGTATGCGCCAACCCAGCAACCACGGCCATAAAATTGAATAAGTATGGAAAGGAATAGTAGTCAGTCGTACTCATCATGTGAAGATATAGATGGATATGAAGATGCGTCAACTTGCCAGCCCTGTAACTGTTGATCATAGAAAGATGACTAAGTATAAAACTAGAAAACGATAATGGATGGGAAAAAGAAAAGGGGAAAAGGGATAAGTATCTGATAGTCGAAAAACGTTTTTTTTTTTCGTTTATTAATGGCAATGTTTTCAAACCTCGGCTGGGTTCTCACTAGTAAAAGCATAAACTGCATATCACTGAAGTTCTTTGGCTCCAAGATGTATATGATGGAACATGGGACATAGGTGTTGGATACTGTGAACCCTGGGCCTAGTGGTTAGATAATTGGCTAAGTATTGGCCAAGAGAAAGGTTTGATATCTATTTCAATAGTATTCATACTAATATGTATTAATGGAGAAAGTTTTGATATTTATTTGAATAGTATTCATACTAATATATATTAATGGATTGTTTATGTTTCAAATGCAAATGATCTCCCAATTTGCAAGGTGCTCTTCGGTTTGCAAATTTCATTGAAACCATGAAAGTTTTGATTGCAAGATGTATATAACGCAACAAGAAACATGAATTTGCATTGTGGTTTCAACGAGATAAACTCCTTATCATCTATTCATCTTGTATTCCTTGCAATGTCATGAGAAAACGTCGACTTTCCATAAACATTAATATCTAAATTAAATTAAATTTAATAAAAAATTGGTGTAATTTAAGTAATTAAGGCATCTTTAGTCATTCCTTTATTAATGCCAATCTTTTCAAACCCCTGGTGAGTTATCAGTAGTTAAAACATAAATTTCAAATCACGGAAACTCTTTGGCTGTAATATGTATATGATGAAACAGAGAACCCAATTTTTCAATACCGCAAACCCGAGACCCAGTGGCCAGATAATTGCCTAAGTTTTTCCCAAGAGGAAGTTTTTATATTTATTCCAATAGCACTCATATTAGTATATATGCACAAATATTATCAAATATAAGAAGATGCAATATATGTAAGATACTGAACAGGAACATGGTGTCAACACTTGAGATGCCTTGTTGTAAGCCATTAATTCATTCTATTTACGAGCCCCAAAGAATGAAAGCAGGACAGGTCCTCCAATTTCTTTCCTTAAGTATAGGGTCGAAGCCACATAAGTATGGCCTATGAAAAATTATTCTTCAATGTAAAATGTAAGCAACAAACATAGTATCCTTTATTTAAATTGAAGTAGTGTGCAACAGAAAGAAAAGCTTGTCGTCCATGTTTAACGACACACAAGGAAAAAAGGTAGAAAATAAAATGAAAAGAAATACCAGAGATTGGAAAACACTATTAAAAGAAAAACACAATTATTCTATATTCAAATAAGATGGGTTACAAAATACAATTGAGATTATTTGCCACAATGATTGCGATTTGGCCTGCCACCGACCAATAAAAAATATGTACATTAATGAAGCTTGTTGATAGTTTTCTTAAGGATCAAATCCTTTATTCGTAAAAAATGAGTTATATATGAATTTAAGGTCTTGGACTTAATTGGTCTTACCAACTGGATATATCCCAGTTTTTTGAATAGCTTGTCTCTTCCAGATATGGCGTTCTTGCATTGGTTGGTTATTCAACATTCTATTCTTTGTCAAGTATTAATTTCCCTCTGTCATCGAAAACTTGGGGTTTAAGGTGCTTTCCTTGTAATTTTCCTAACCATTGACATCTAAGACAACTTAGAAATGAAATTCAGGCCTAATTCAAAGTCAAGGGAGTCATTTTGTGTGACATCATCTATGGGACGGGAAAAAAATTCAAGTATGTTGTGACTTCTATTCTCCCTGTATTCGATCATATGCTTGGTTGAAAATCCTTCCTAAAGATTTGTATGTTGAAATTATTTGTTTTATTACAGTAAATTGAAAGGAACATCCAACCCAGCTGCAAAATGTTATTATGTTGAAGTACATGACTTCTTTGGGCAACACAGGTCTGTCAAGTGTATCAAATGTTGCAGAACGCATCAACACAGGTCTAGCAAGTGTATCAAATGTTGCAGATCGCATCAGAATATATATTTCGTCATAGTTGTGGCAAATATGGTGGCCCACATAAAGGTCTAGAATGTTCGAAGGTGATGCCAAATATGTGGAGTCTGTAACTACATCCAGAGGAAACCAAACAAACTTTGACAAAGAATATGGGTTTATGTCAAGTCGATTACCACACCCAGAAGTAGCTCAAAAAACTTAGAAATAGAAACTTTCGTAGTGAAAATAAGTCGTTTATCCACCCATATAGTTTTTGTTACCCGCCTCTGGTTACATTCGCAAATGGAGTAATATTTCACATCATTCACGAACATCACAGACCATTTTTCAATCCATAGTAAGTGCGATGCCCCTGAGGAAGAAAAATTCTTGTGCAATCTACAAAACTTGATACACTTGCCAAATCTATGTTGTTGGAAGAAACTATATACTTCAATGAAGAAGTATTTTCCACGTGACTTGAAAATCCATTACAATTCCCAACAAGAAAACAAAGAATATCAAAAAACAAATCTCCAGGAAGGATTTTCAACCAACCAAAGCATCGAATACAAGGAGAACACCAACCAGAAGATACTTGTTCTTTTTTTTTCCTTCTCTCTGAGTTTCTATTGGATAGCAATTTTATTTTTTTACTCAAATCTCATGTCACATAAAACCAGTCTCTCTTCTTCCATTTGGGCCTCAATCAAATCTCTAAGTTGTCTTACATGTCCATGACCAGGAATATTAGAATGAAGGCACCCTAAAGCGCAACTCTTTGGTAATAGAGAGAAATGGAAATAAGTATTTAAAAGAAACTCCGCATGATCTTCCATAGATTTTGTGTTAATTTTTTTTAATGATAGATGTTCTCAATATTTTCACTTATTAATGCCAATCGTTTTGAATATTTACGTTTATTAGTGACTAATAGAACTTATTAACATTCCTATATCCGAGAAGATTCTAAAAATATGACATCTAAGATATCACAATATTAAAGAGGGACATGACGTCAAGGCCTCTATGGGTGACACATTCGTGGATTATGCTGAAGCCTTTAAGAAAACTAAAAGAGCCATTTTTTTTTATTTTTTTTTGCAAATTCAAAATGCAGGCAAAAGAAATTACCAGATCCCATAATATTCGCTTGTCTCTTCATTTTAATGGGAGATGTCCTCAAGCTTTCCGCTTATTAAATCCAATATTTTTGAACCTATCTGGTCAATTGTGACTTTTGAAAGCATAATTAATTTCTATTGGGAAGGGAGAAAGGTAGCGGGGATGGAGGGGAGTGACAAATGATTTTAAATTTTTTGAACTTGGAAAGGCGTCAACCTACAAACTAGACTAAGTATGTAAAGGTAGGTAGGATAGTCAAACTCATTTCATGCAGAGGCATGATTGTGAGTTCGAGGAGTGCAGGGTCGAATTGTAGAGCATGAAAGTTCTAGGTGCAATATGTATACATCGAACACAACCTGACATAGTTTTATAACACCTATCTGCAAAGTCGTGTCCATAAAACTGGCTAAGTATACAACTAAATGGTGGTCGGTCGGAATGACCATAGAAACGTGAGAAAGTATAGAACCAAAAACATAGTTTATAAGAGGGAAAAAAAGGGAGAGAACAACTATTTCTCTCGCACAACAAAACATACTCGCATAACTATGAAACCTTAGTACGACATAAACCATGGAAAAAATAGCCAAACTTTGAAAACTCAACTAACTATGGAAAGGTAGGTAGGATAGACAAACTCATCGCAGGCAGAGGCATGGTTTCCATTTCGAGGAGTGTGGGATCAAATTGTAGAGCACGAAAGTTCTGGGTGCAAGATGTATACACTGAACACAAGTTTCCATAGTTTGATAGCATCTATCCACGAAGCTGCATCCATAAAAATGGCTAAGTATGCAATCGAACGACAATCAATTGGAATGACCACAAAAACATGAGAAACTATAGAACCATAAATGAAGTTTACAAGAGAAAAAAAAAGGGAGAGAACAACTATATCTCTCACACATCAAAACTTACTCTCATAACTATGAAACCATAGTAACACATAAACCATGGAAAAAACATCGCTAGCTATGAAATATAGTTTGAGGCTGACAAACTCTGGTTCAATGTGTAAGAGATGCAATTTACATAAACTGCATTTTTTTTGTATTTTATTTTATCTTAATAGTATTTTATGGAGAGACAACTACAAAACAATGTAATAAGAGATCCAACTGCGGATGCAACACCCCAACATTGCAAACCCTAGGAAAATAAGAACAAGAAGCAAATAACAACGTAGTTAAGAAGAACCAAAAGGCCCAACTACAACTGTAGGACCCCAACCCTGCAAAGTCGAATCAAACAACAATCAACAACATACAATGAACAAAGAAGCAAGTAGAAACCAACCCACCAGAAATGGTGCGGTGACATTTGTGGTTGCATAACCCCAAACGTGCAAAATACAACAAGAATAAACATGCAAACAAGAACAACAACAACAGGAAAATAAGAAATCAATGGATATGAAAAAAGAAAGCATGAACCAGTGTACCAGCAATGCCGCTGAATCATATAAAAAAAAAAACTGGAATAAAATGTATTGTAACAAGCCTACTAAGTAAACATTCAACGTTGCCAAGCCTGTTAGGTAAACATTTAAGTTTGTTAGAAATTCTCTATAAACATTTAAGAAAAAAATGCAATGTGGTAGGTCTCTGACGTACCCAAAAAAAATTATTATAATTTATGTAAAAATAGTTCGAACACTAGAGAATGTATTCGAAGGCCAAACTTTGGATATGCTAGCATATCAAACATTGCCATAAATTTAGGTAGCAGAAAATGCTAAGACAAATATTCGAACTAATGCTAGCATTAATCTGCGTTCAAGCAATACATACAAAAAATATATGATTCAAAAATATTGTACACAATAAAAAGGTATGGATATGTTAACATATCAAACATTGGGAATAGCAAAGCCGGAAATAATACCTCTAACCTATTATCCAATCAAATCACTACATATATGGTACTTTTTAGTATATAAAAATCAATGCTTTTAGTTCCCTAGCTCCAACAATAAAGATTATGAAAATATTTGTGGTCAAAGGAAAAACTAATATGAAGTCAACGAATTATCGATCGATATAGTCCCTCTATGCCTATGATAAGGACTAACAACATAAACAAACCCACCTTCCCGAAAAGTATGGTGAAACAAAGAGGATAGGAAAGATAAAGATGAAATTTGATCAGAGAATGCATGAGAGACATATAAGGGAGAAATGAAATGAAGTTGGGACATTTACAAACACTTTTATAAAGATTTTTGGAGATTGAACTATTTGCCTTTTTTTTTTTTTTAAAGTGTTTAATTTTTAGAGTGGATACTTTATCTATTATTAGAGATCAATAAAGATTTCAATGTTAGAAAAGAGAGTTGTTCAATATTAAACAGGAAATAAGAAATGTAATAGTCTTTGGGAGACCAGACCTAAGTTTATCATGCTTGTTGTTGAGGCTCTGTAATCAAGACCACCCGTTTACATAGGGAAATATTCAAAAATATTAAAATATTAACCTATATTTGTTGTAAAGTAATAATATTATAAGGATAACCTAAAAATAGGAAATTATTATAATAAATGGGAAGAAAGATAATATAATACCAAAAAGTAAAGATAAAAATGGGGGTTTAGAGCAAAGCAAGAAACCAGAAAAGTAAACATAATAAGTTTTAAAAATAAATTAAAGGGAAGAGGGGAGAGAATAGGAAGGGAAGGAAGACTAATAAAATGAGAAGATGGGATTGAAGAGGGATAGGGTGAGATAGAGTAAGAAAAGAAAGATAGAAAAAAAATATAGAAGCCAAGGGAGGATAAGAGGGATGGAGAGGTTTAATGAGTTAGATGATGGACGATAGGCTTCCAAGACTTCTTGAGATTACAACCACCTTTTCGATTAGAATTATTTGGATGCTTTTTATTTCGAGGGATTCTCGAATTATATGAGTGGAATAAAAGGGGGCTGAAGCAAGAATTTTGGTCTCATCAAAGCAAATAAGGTGTTTGGAATTGTGGGAGTGTTCAACAATGGATGAATTGGATGTACAGTTGTGGACAATGTTAGCTATATGTTCTTTAAGATTCATTTTGAAAGTTATAACAGTTTGGCCAATGTAATATTTTCCACATGAGCAATGGATTTGGTAGACCCCTTTGCCTAAAATAGGATCTGACTTGTCCAAGTATCAATTTTGAATAAATGCTTGAGGGTTTTATAGGGTTTAAAAAGGGTTTTAATATCATTTTTGGCTAAGATCTTTGAAATATGGTCAATGATATCATGAATGTAAGGAAGAGAAACAAGAGAAGAGGCAGGGTGGAAGAATGAGAGTTTTTAGATTTAGAATGAAGGGTAGAGCAAAAAGATTTTTTAATTTGGGAGATAGTGTATCCATTGGTCAAAAGAACATTAGTGAGGTGGGTTTTTTCATTCTAAAGAAGGCGAGGAGCTTAGATTTGGATGTTTGGAGTAACAATAGTTTTAAGGATGACATATTTTGGGGCTAGGAATGTTATTAACGTGGTTAGAAAAGGAATTCAGGAAGGTATAGGTTTCATTTCTTGCATTTACTTTCACGATCAAATTGACCAATTCTCTCTCTCAGGTCACTACTTGACATATACTATAGAGAATTGTATTTTGTGGCATAGGTTATTGGTTTGGAGCTTGGCAAGTTGTACTATGGATTTCATTACCTTAAAAAAAAATTGTTTACAAAGTAGAGTTATGAATATATGATTAGTATGATGATGAAGGAGCATCGAGGTGAAGATGCCAACTTGAAGACACAAATGATGGCCATGGGGGTGTGATGGACTTTTCTAAAGTGGAAATAGAATTCATGGTTATCAATTCTTGATGGGAAAGTGAAAGTGTACAAGGAGGAGATAACATGGATGACAACATACAAATAACCAATGTGAAGATTGTGTGAAATAAAATGTGCTCCGGAGCATGACATTATTGGAGAACATGATAATGTTACAAAACATGAAAGTTGATATAGAACTTCTACAAATCCATGCATTTCTACAGGATTTCTATGAATCTACACATGAGTGAAAAAGTTGAAATGAAAAATGCATGAGAGGAGATTGAGCTCGTCAAAGAGAAATTAACCACACACTTCGTAGAGACAACTCAGTAGGAGGTGAATCACTAAAAAAAATATTCACTATAAAGAGACTGATCTCATGTGTCCATCGCACCATTGTAATTGGTTTCTACACACACACACACACACACACACAAAAGCATAACAAAGAAATGGTGGGTTTTATCTTCGTAACGTGTGAATGAATATGTGTGGTTATATTGTTGTATAGTTATGTATGTATTGTTGTATATTACATTTGTATTTCGTGGATGATTAGTGATGTATGAATTTTGATTGTGGATAATGTTTGTCCCTATGGAGAAAAATTATATTATGAATTCTTGTCATTATATATATTTAAGTGGAAATGTGTGAAGCTCCTCCTCATTACGACGACAACCTCTTATAACAAGTGCTAATAATTTTTTTTTTGTGTGTGTGTGCGTGTGTACCAACATAACAAGACATTGTACTCTGTTCCGCCACATGATGACGAATCATGACGCATACAACTACGATAACAACATAACGATCTAAGACGCACATCAATCATCTACATGAAATGAACAACCATCAACCGACAATAAATAAGACTGACTACCTGCCCATCCTACCCTGCAATGGTTAGGACCTCCAAGACACATAATCAATGCTCAAGCCCAGGTTCCCATCAATTTTAACCATTTAAGGTCTCAGGGTTGGCGACTGTTCTGAGGAACATGGGGGTGTCTACATCCCACCTGACACAAGTAGACTAAGCAATAAAAGGTATACCTCCAAGTAGAACAATAGTAAAAGAACAACCGCGTCCTCTACGGAGGCGCAAGTCAATTAATTGCAAATTCCCATTTACCAAATCATAATAACTTATTGGACTCAGTGTAAGACATTATGTTTTATCTGCTATCAATGATAATTAATCTCATCATCACTACCATAAAATAACAACCATTTTTCATTTTATTTTACAATAACTACATAAAATGACAAACACCTTACATCTGATATGTTATCTATAACCATTATATTAACTTTACCGTAAAACGATAACAACATCCGCATTAACAGTTCCATAACCATTAGCATTAACATTAAACGTTTCATTACATAATCATTACCATAACACCATAATAACATTAGCATTAACATTACCCTAAGCATTAACATTAACTTTAAACATTATATTACATTAGTTTTATCATGAACAATAATAGCCTTGAAGGTTAGCATTACCCTAGATATCAGTTTCAACCTTAACATTCACTACATAATTGTACTACACTTTTTCATAAGCGTACTTCATGATACCTGTATTTTTTACTGTATAAGAATATTTAATACATAATTGGTGATACTCGTACACCTAAACCATAATGAATAAATAAGGAGTCTGCACTATAATGGCTCATGTACATAATGGTTCACCACATAACATAATAGAAGGATAAGGGTTAAAAGAAAGATATTTTATTTAAATTAAAAGAAAAAAAGGGAAACTAAATTAATGTTAAATGAAACTACATTACTTTCTGGTGCAGGAACATTCCATTAGTTGTTCATCAACTAAAAATTCAATCTGTAGGCGATTAAGGTGGAATGTTGCCTAAATTAAAAAGAGGCTAGGAACGAAAAGTGTGGGGATCGAACCCAAGGGTTTTACGTTACTGTAATTAGTACCAGCGAAAGGCCTATAATAACTTATTGTCTTTCTTTTCTGTGTCATGCAGGTTTAGATTCCTAGAATAGCTTCATCTTACTTATGGGCGTGGGGACAAAGGGTTTCTTTTATTAGCATTGGAGCTCATGAATGCCGACGACTTTCATAAAAGTGTGATATCTATATTTACCTGTTGAATAGATCTAGGGCCGACTGCCTGAAGTAATCTAGGAGGTTGTTGTGTTAATGTTGTAACATGATAGTTAACTTAAAGATGTTCTGGCCTGTAATAATAATCCACCAACATCTCACACATCCAATATGATCACATATGCAACACTATTCTAAATTCTGGAAACACAATACTCCTTGCACAAAATATAATTTTAAATTTTCCTTGATATTTTAGCAATGGAGAAGCACAGTGAGTAAAAAGATACAGAAATGTACGCTTACAATCATGTCCAGCACGACTTCAGCTCTAAGTTGACACAGTCTGAGTGTTACCTGAGTGATCGTCTAGTTTCCTGCGTTTGTCTTAAGGGAGACGGTTGAATTTAAATGAGAAAGGCTTGGGGTGTAGAGAGGAACGTAACCCATCAAGGATAACGCTGCCACGAAGTCAACGCAGTCTAAAAGTGTGAAAATTAACAATAGATTGCCAGTAATGAAATAACATGCCAGTAACTAAATGAATGGTCGATACGCAAAAGGGAAACTGCCAGGAAAAATGATTTCAAACCATCAATGGATTTTTCAAAGGTCAATACACCCATTCAGAATGAAATTCAAAAATCTCTTTATATATTTAATGATAGAGGTGAAAGGATACGAGTTTTAAATTAAAAAAAACAGGGCGAAAGTTACGATTCGAGCACTGCTGGCAGAAGAAGACGGCCATACAGCCACACCCAAAAGCAATTCACCAATGAAATATTATCACAGCCACTATACAAGCACGATTTTGCAGAGGGAGAAGTTCATACAGGAAAATCACAAAGAAATTATAACTATAAAAACGTAGAGATCTAAAAACAAAACGCAGAGAATTTATAACCATAAAAATGCAGAGATATACTAACAAAAACACAGAGAATTTATAACAATAAATACACAGAGATATACAAACAAATACGCAGAGAAGGGTGTTGAATCACGTGGGTTTCCTCCACTGAAACACATGGAATGCAAACAAAAAAAACGTAGACAAAACCAAACGTAAGGCACAGCTGTAGAACACAAAGAACCAAGGGAGGTCGGCAATGCTGAGGTCCTGAAATCTCCTTTATCCAATACCGACATGCAATAGCAGAGTAAGAAGAAATATTTTTATCACCGTCACACAATTACAACCGCCGAAGAACAGAAGGGAAACCCAATCAATCTGACGAGAACCCATGAAGACTTAAGCCAAGTAGTTTTCATCTTTTACAATAAAGAACACTAATAATAAATTGCATCCAATAGTAAGAGAATGCCAGAGCCAAGGATAACTCATCGAAAGGATCCCAGGGGTTATAACAGTCTAGGCACAGAAAACAAATAACAAGGAAGTGGGATGATCCAAAATTTAACACAACAATCGACATCATAAGGGTTCATATACAACATTAAACAATTTTCCTTTTATTCTTAAACAAACAAACGCACTTGCATACCTATGACCGACAGCTAATAACCCGGAGATGTTATCCCATGCTTGTGCTCCATGTTGCTCCCACTCGTCGACCGTCGAGACCTCATCGGTACCTCCCAGCCAATCTCTAGGGGAACTCTACTTCCCCCTTAGCTCCCTGAGCCGCAAAGGGGCCACACACTATCGAGATGGTACATCTAGCTCCTAGCTCGCCTCGTAAGGCCAAGCTACCACTCCTATCCAAGCTGGGAAATCCCAACTCCCCACAAGTAATCAGTCAAGTCACAAATCCGACAGCGTAACGTTATGCTAACAGTCGATCCCCTTCTTCCTTTTCCTTCCTCTCTTTTATACAGTTTTAGAACTTCCCAACTTTCCTAAAATCTTATTAAATTTAAGTTTTAAATAAAAATCTTCTAAAAATCTCCTTCATACAAGTGTCATTCATCCCCCATGTTTCTCCATTAACTATTTTCTTTAATTTATTAAATTGTCTTATTTCCCTCACCCACCTAGAGTTGCTCCTATTTTTACTCCTAGGTGTCCCTAGATTGCCTTACAGGTTTTAAATTCTTTCCCTAAAATGATGTTGCTAATTTAGTTCAAATTAGAAGGTTCTTTATTACAACATTGTTACTAAGTTGACCTCGCTTTTTACCATAAGTTCCTTTCTTTCCCTTATTATGTTTCCTCCATTCCTTAGTTTGCTAATTTTTATTATTCCCTTCTTTCCCCTTTTTATTAGAGCCAAAATGGCAGTTGCGCAAATTAGCCTCTTTTCCTTTTTATTAATAATTTAATATCTTTTACACTTTTACATGTTACACAATTAAATTCTTCTTTACAATTTTAAATCCACTGATTTTAATTAAATTCTTCTTCTCTTCATTTTACCCAAAAAAATTTATGAAGACAAAAACTATTACTTAAGTGGTTCTTAGTTTAATTTTTATTTATTTATTTTTATTTTTTTATAGGGTATTTTTTTTTCTTAAGGTTAGACAAAATTTTACCCCTAGAGAAGTTTAAGACTTAGAACTTAGATTCTGAACTGGGCGACATTTAATTAGGGAAGTTGTTTTTAAAATTTCTTAATGTGTTGTCTGTCTTAGGGCCATCTAGGTTCCTCCCTCTGTCGTCATCAATGCGATGTGCCCCTCAGGACGCACTAGGTGCTCCAAGGATGCCACTCGCCTCATCTTTTCCTTTGCACGACATGCCCTTCAGGATGCACTACGTGCTCCAAGGGTGCCACTCGCTTCTTGTGTTTCTCTTGCACGACGTGCCCTTCAGGATGCACCACCTTCTCCAAGGGTGCCACTCGCCTCTTGACTAATTGGTAGACATCAATAACCCCTAGAGTCAACACTCCGTGAGGTGAACTTGTGGGAGAGTAAGGGATTCTAAGGAATAAGGCCCCCGCCTTATTGCGCGCCCCTTAGAATCATCGTGAGCGAATGTCGCAGTCTACCCTCATGGCATCGTGGGTCCTCTCGAACTAGGTAATTGTTAACCTACAGTTCGAGCCACGACGAGAGTGCTAGTAGGCTGTGGAAGGGATGTTGTCCACACCTCTCCCTCAACCTCTCTGGTAATCGTGTGTGGCCCCTTTACTCCATATGTGAGTCTGGTCGGCAAGCTATCGTCAGCCTACATCATCAACAATCATGTTAGAACATGTCCACATCATATCATCTAATCAAATGTACTAAAATCACAATAAACAATCAAACCCCAATAGCACACTCCCTGACTCGATTCGGAGTCCAAGGGGTTCTGTCGATGCCTCTGCATCCTCAAGGTCCAAAACCCTGCACACTCAGTACAACCGAGTCAATAACACCTGTTTATGTCAAAGCATTAAAAACATCATGTTATCTACCATAACGCATCATAATTAAGGACAAATGTTTTAATATCATAATAGTTTGGATCACTTGCGAGCAAGTGTCCTCAAAGAATAAGTTTTCTCAGTGTGCCAGAGTGGGATGTTACATACACCCCCTCTTGGTCTAAACTTTGTCCCGAAGTTTTATAGTATAAATGCTGAAATAAGTGTATCACAATATCATAAGTCTATCTATCAAACAAAAATGGAAACTACTAGTGCATATCATATGCGTCCTCCCAGGTCATCAAGTGCGGACTATAATTGTCCCACTGGACCTTGACCTGATCTAATGTTCGACGTCGTAACTGTCGAACGCGATGATCTAAGATGCGGACCGGCTCAGCCGTGAGTGCTCCCTCGTCCGATACCTACAAGGAACTCAAGTCAATAACATGCGTAGGATCACTAATATAATGTGTCAAAACAGATACATGAAAAACATCGTGCATACACCTCAAGGAATCAGGCAAGGCTAGTCGATAGGCCACGGGCCCCTTTCTCTCCACAATATTGAAAGGTCCCACGAACCTAGGAGAGAGTTTATCTCCCTTTCCAAACTTGATCGAACTCTTATGCGGTTTAACCCGTAAGAAGACTCGATCGCTGACCTCGTAACTATGGTCGATTCTGTGTGCATCAGCATAACTCTTCTGTAGATCTTGTGCTTCTTTAATCCTTTGTCTTATGGTTTTCATTTTATCTTCCATTTCTTGGATCGCTTCTGGTCCCACCAGCACCCTATCCTCAAGTCGATCCCAACTCAAAGGCGTCCGACATGGTCACCCGTAAAGAAACTCGAAAGGCGCCATCTTAATGGCGCTCTGGTAACTGTTGTTGTAAGCGAACTCTATTAGTGGCAAGAATTATTCCCAATGCTTTTGTTGGTCCATCACGTACATGCGCAACATGTCTTCCAAGGTTTGGTTGGTTCGTTCTGTCTGTCCGTCAGTCTTCAGGTGATACACAGTACTAAAGTTAAGTTTGGTTCCCAAGGCCTCTTGGAAACTCATCCAAAATCGTCCAGTAAACACAGATCCTCGATCGGATATAATCCTCTTAGGCATGCCATGCAACCTCACAATCTCACTGATGAAAACTCTAGCAATGTCAAGTGCCTAATACATTGTACACACAGGAATAAAGTGAGAACTCTTCGTCAGAGTGTCTACTACTACGAAAATCGAGTCATGTTTCCTTACTGTCAGTGGCAATCCAACAATAAAATACATCTAAATGACCTCCCATTTTGATTCTGGAATGGCATGTGGTTGAAGTAATCCTTCCGGGTGTCTATGTTCAGCATTTACCTGCTGACACTCTAGACATTTGGCCACATAGTTGACTATGTCGGCCTTCATTCCCTTCTAGAAGAATAAGGGTTTAATGTCTACCCTCATCTTCGTGACTCCCGAGTGAGCCATGTAAACTACTGTATGAGTCTCGCTCAAGATCAACATCCTCAACTCGTCATTTGGTGGTACGTAAATCCGACTTTTAAACCTCAATAAACCATCTCTATCAAATGAAAATCCCTCATATCGTGGTACCATCATTGTGTTTTGTTCGATAAAAACCTCAACCTCTTTGTACCAGTCATTGTCACATTGTAAAGTGAGAATATTCTCACGTAGATTCGTCTGAAGAGGCAACACTGAAAAGATGCGTGGTCTCCGACTCAAAGCATCCGCCACTCAGTTTGTTGTTCCCTTTATGTAAGTAATCTCAAAGTCGTACTCGCTAAGCAATTTCGACCAACGCCATTGTCGCGCATTCAGGTTTCTTTGCGTAAAAATGTGTTGTAGTCCACAATGATCAGTCTTTAGTTCAAATCTTCATCCAACAAGTTAGTGTCTCCAAACCTTCAAGGCATAAACGATGGCTAATAACTCCAAATTGTGTGTCGCATAGTTCTCCTCATGCCTTCTCAGTTTCCTCGAAATGTAAGAAATCACTCATCCGTCCTGCATCAAGACTTCGCCTAAACCTTCTTTGGATGCATCAGTGCATACCAAGAAGTCTGTGTCCATGTCAGGGACCTTTAGTATCACCGCTGTCATCAACAACTCTTTAAGCTTCCGAAATGCTTCGACGCATTTCTTGGTCCAAACGAACTTCTTGCTTTTCTTCTGCAATTCCGTGATCAGATTTTCTACCTTCGAAAATCCCTTGACAAACCGTCGATAGTATCCTGCTAATCCCATAAAGCTATGCACTTCCATGAAATTCGTTGGCACAGGCCATCCCATAATAGCCTCGACCTTGGCTAGATCCACGACGATACCTTCGCCGGAGATGACATGCCCTAAGTAGTGAATCCTTGATTGGTAAAAAGATCATTTGGACAACTTCCCGTACAATTTATTCTCTCGTAGACACTGTAGTACCAAGCACAAGTGCTCGTCATGCTCCTCCATCGTCCGAGAGTACATCAAAATATCATCAATGAATACTTGGATGAACTTGTCCAAGTACTCGCGGAACACCCCATTCATAAAACTCATAAATAATCCTGGGGCGTTTGTCAGTCCAAACGGTAAAACAGTAAACTCGTAATGTCCAAACCTCATCTTAAAGGCGGTCTTAGGGACGTCATCCTCCTTGATTCGCAACTTGTGATACCCTGATCACAAATCGATCTTGGAGAACACCGTCAGACCCTTCATTTGATCGAACAGATCATCGATTCTCGGCAAGGGATACTAATTCTTGATCGTGGCCTTGTTCAATTGTCAATAGTCAATGCAAAGCCTCCATGATCCATCCTTCTTTCATATGAAAATAATCGGTGCACCCCACGGTGACACACTAGGACGTATCAGTCCCAGGTCCAACAACTCCTTCAGTTTCATTTTCAACTCTTGCAGCTCCAAGGTCGACATCCAATAAGGCATCCTTGCTATCGGCTCAATCCCCAGTTTTAGGTCTATGGTAAACTCCAATTCCCTTTCTGGCGTCATCCCAGGTAACTCCTCTGGAAATATGTCCAAAAATTCCTTCACCACCGGAAGGTGCTCAAGACCTTCCTCTACTCCCTTCTCATTTAACGCAAGGATCGCATAAATATTGCACCCCTTGCACATACTCTTCTGTAACTGTAAGGAAGAGACGAACCTCAGGGAAACTCCCTGGTTTCATCCTACAATCACACGTCTCTGTCCCTTATCATCGATCAAGCTCAACTATTTTGTCTTACAGTTGAGTATCACCTCATGTGATTCCAACCAATCCATACCAATTACGACATCATAAGATCCTAATATCATGACATACAGGTTGGTCCTCGTGACAAATTCTCCTAGATTAAGGGCACATCCCGTAACCTTTCTTCCAACCTTCTGTTTGGCTCCCGAAGCCATCTCTATGAAGCTAAACTCGTCCTGTTCGACTGCCTTTACCTTAATCCTTTTTAGCGCTACACCATAAATGAAACTCTTCGTAGCACCGGGATCTATGAAAATACTAAGGGTCTGGTTAGTGACAATACCTGTCGTCTCAACCACAGTTGATTGATGCTCTACCTCGCAGTTATTCACTGCTACATAAATCTGATGGGCCTTGCCCATATCTCCCACTGTAGTGGGTTCGACTGATCCAGACACTCTGGTCCTCTCCATAGAACAATCGCACTGGTAGTGTGGCTCCCCACACGTCCAACACCCCTTCTTTGGCAAAGTAGTCCTGGTACCCAAAGTAGAAGATGACGGCCCACCGGCCTGAAACCCTGGTATGTTCTACTGAACAGGCATAAACTGTTGCTGCTGCGAGTGATGCTACTGCTGATGCTATGGTCCCCGATAAGGTGTCTGCTGCTGAGGCTGCAGTTTTTTGTTGGCAAGTATTTAACAGACAACAAATGGCTTGAGTACAGGAAGAATGTACAGAGGATTGTTGGCATGTTTTACAGGTAGCGTATACTTGTCATTGATGGCAAGTACAATAGTGTTGATGGCTTGAGTACAACAACGATGATCAGTGGTGAAGTGACAATCGGGGAAGAGAAACAATCATGTTCATTGGATCTCTTCCTGAATTCCCGATGGTTGTCAGATATGAATAAGAGCATGCTGAAGAAGTAGGCCCGTAATGTTTGAGAAACATTTATGTTCATTGGATCCTCTTCAGATTCCTGATAGAACGAGGATCGTCAGATCTGAATGTAGACAAGAAGAGTGCATTGAAGAGGAGGACAGATATCAGACGTTAGATCCAAGCGTAAGACCCGACCATCGTTGGATCAAGGAGAACCTGCACATCCTTTAAGGTATAAGGAGAAGCGGGCATAATCGCGATATGCAAAATCGTGACTTAATCTGAGCCGTCAGATCAAGGTTGAATCAGGACCGTTGATTCTAGTCCATGTCGGGGTTTTGAGGATCGTGTGTTGGAGATGTCAAAGAAACAATGCAACAAGAATGTCAATTTCGCGATATGCGAAATTGCGATTCAATCGTAGCCATTGAATCAAGCTCAGATCTGGATCGTTGATCTAACTCCATGTCAGAGTTTCGAGGATCGAGAGTTGGAGATGTCAAAGTTTATTAACATTAGGAATCCCGATATTGCGATATGAGAAATTGCGATTTAATCGCAGCCGTTGAATAGAGATCAGATCTGGACTGTTAATCAAACTCCATATCGGAGTTTAACGAATCGCGACATGGAGAGGCAAAGAACCCAATGCAACAAGAATGCTGAAATGGCGAAATCACAATTCAATCGTATCCATTGAGTCAAGATCACATCTGGACCATCGAATCATAGGACATGTGGCAAGTGATCGAAATTTCACTGACTTGGGGTCAACGAAGCATAGTGTTGAAATTCATGAAATGAGAAATCACAAAATCATTTTCTTTTGCATAGGCGCTTGGTTATGACCATATTCATATTGGGGAAGGAGCTAGTGTAGAAAAGTTCTGTATTGGAACTTTGGAGATCGCGAAATGAAGTGTCGAGACACTCAGCACAGGATTGTCGAAATGCCGAAGTCTGATTTAAAGGAAATATCAATAAAGTTCATCCAACGGAGCAGATAAATTGGAATATGATCAGAAGGTTACTGTTCTCTCTCAAATAACCCCTCATTTACGAATCTGTTAGTGAAACAGATTCATGATTGTGAATCTGTTGGCGTTTCAGTTGCTCGGACAGTTGTCTTTCTTTTACCTAAGGAAATGTGAAGTGCAACCGCCATGAAGGTGTGTATAAAAGAAAATGAAATAGACTGTGTGTGGTTGGCTATTCTGTATGAGAAAAGAATGAAACTATAAGAAAAGGAAAATGAGAGGATGTGGAGTATGAGATTGAGAAGATGTGCAGTGTGAGATGAAACACAGAGCAGAATAAGAGAACAAGTTGAAGAATAGCATAATGACAGAACAAGTTGATGCAGAGCAGACCTGCTGAACAAACATAGGAAGAAATGAATTGCAGAACAGTTAGAAGATGACTAGATGTACAGAACAAAGAAAGATTGGTAAGAATTGATGTATCTGTGTAGTTGAATGTTTATATGTTCATTTATGTTCTAGGGAGGTTGGGAGGTGCTTGGGAGGACTGTTGTCCTCAGAGGCTCAAGTGAGAGCTTGAACACAGGAATTTGTAGCTTCCATCTGGTTGTAGCCAGAGAAACCAGGGTGGTAGGGTGGTGCAAGGGAGAACAATTGTTCTCTGTTATACAAGTTGGAGCCTGTGTAATTGGAAGTTGGTTCTTCTATCCAGTTGGTGCTGGAACATATAGGGAGTTGGTGCTTCCTTCTAGTGGGTGCTAGAGAAACCAGGGAGTTGGTGCTTCCTTCTAGTGGGTGCTAGAGAAACTAGAGAGTTGGTGCTCTCAGACAAGTTGTAGCTTGTAAACAGAGGTAGTAGCCTCACATTGAGTTGGTGCTCAATTAAATATGATGTACAGAACTTAAAAGACTACTTATCATTTCCAAGAAGAAGAGGTTTTCTCCCTTTATGGGTTTCCTCGTGAAAATCTGTCCCTGTGTATACCTTATGTGTGACTGATGCTTTTTACTTTTATTATCCATATGTTGTATAATGTTGATGATCACTTGAAGAAATATTAAGAATATTTTAATAAACTTAATATTGTTTAAGCTCAAAGACAACTGATTCACCCCCCCTCTCAGTTGTATTAGTAATTTCAACAATTGGTATCAGAGAGGGTTCCTTTTATTCAAAGGTAGATCTGTAAGCTTAAACATGACAAGTCATGAAGCGACTTCAACCTCTAAGCCCCCTCTATTTGATGGAACAAATTTTTCCTTCTGGAAGATTAGAATGAGAACATACTTAATGGCCTTGGGTGCTGATGTTTGGGATGTGGTAGAGACTTGATATACAAAGCCTGTTGTGCTAGCCTCCAAGGATGATAAGTTAGAGTTTAGGTTTAATGCTAAGGGGATGAATGCTATCTTGAATGGACTTGATGAAGCGAAGTTTTTAAAGGTGATGCATCTTGATACTGCAAAGAAATGTGGGATAAACTTATTAACAGTTATGAAGGAAATGAGAAAGTAAAAGATGCCAAACTTCAAACATACAGATTGAAATTTGAACAACTAAAGATGAATGAAGATGAAACAATTAGCAAGTATTTTTTAAGAGTTGTAGTACTTGTAAAAAGGGTCTAGGTGAGAAGTTTGATGACTCACTCTTAGTTCAAAAGATTTTAAGATCTCTGCCTAATAAATTTAATCCAAAAGTCTCTGCAATAGAAGAATCAAATGATCTTAAAACTCTGTCCATTGATCAACTTCTAGGAACTCTAACTGCATATGAAATGAGAATTAACAAAGATAAATCCAGTACTAGAGAAGCTTCTTTTAAAGAAGACAAGAATACTGATTTAGAATTAGATGATATTGAGGCAAAATTTGTGAGAAGGTTAAAGAAAGGGTCAGGAAAATATCAAGTGAAGTTGCCCTTCAAATGCTTTAACTGTGGTAATATAGGTCATTTTGCGTCTAAGTGTCCCCATCAGAAAAAGGACCAGAACTTTGATGAGGAAAAGAAGTACAAATACAAGAAATATAATAAGAAGAAAAGTTTGGTTGCAAATAATGACAATTCCTCAGAAGACATCGATAGTGACTCATCCTGTGAAGATAAGGCAAATGACTTCATGCTTATGGCCAAAGAGGATGATGATAATAAAATCACAGGCAGTGATGATAATGATGAAGAAGCTGTGGTTGATTTGGAAGGAGAACTGATCAACGCACTGGAAGAAATTTATAGACTCAGAACTAAGAACAGAAAGCAAAAACAATTGTTGACACAGTTCGAGAAAGACAGTAAAAAACCTGATGAAGACTTTGCTTTGCTGAAAGTGGAATTAGAAGAGGCAAAGAAAATAGAAGACATACTGAAAGAACAATTGTCAGAGAAGAAAGTCAAGTGTGAAGCCTTAGAAGAAGAGATAGTAAAAACTAGAAAAGAAATGGAGAAATTCAAAGGATTGTATCATCAAAATCTGCCAAGTATTAAAGCCTCAGAAGAATTAACCTCCATTCTAAATCAACAAAGAAATTCAAAGTTGAAAGCTGGATTGGGATATGAAGAAGGATCAAGTAGTGATCATCCAAGTAATACAGAATCTATCAAGTTTGTCAAATCCTCAAATATTGACAAAAGTTACTCTACAGAAACAAAGAAGGAAAATCAGCCACCAATAAGAAATGAAAGAAAAATCCCCAGAACCGAATTTGTAGACCAGAAAGATTATTGGCATGATAGAAGTCGACCTCCTCAAAGAAGACAGATTTTTTCAAGGTACAAAGATTTTTTCTATGGTTAT
>ML777343.1:402958-423774 GCA_009831015.1 Picea engelmannii | reverse complement strand
TTTTCTTTAATTTTATTTTATATATTAATTTGTTTTTAATTTTAATTTTTTTTTTTAATTTCAATTCTTTTATGTTTTTTAGTTTTTTTTAGTTTTTAATTTATATAAAAAAAATTGAATTATATTATTTTGGTAAATATTGAAAAATAATTTTATTTAACTGTAATTATTTTCTATGTATTGAAGTAAAAGTAAAAAATGTGTTAAAAAAAATATTTTCTACTATATTTAAAAAATACCATAAATTAATTAAGGACACATAATTATATGAAAAATCTTAATTTAAAGAAAAAATGGTGTAAAACATTTTTAACATTGGATGAAGTACGAAAACATGATTAAAAACACCATTGGACAAAAAAAAATAGGAAAAATTGAAAATAGATGAAAAAACACCATAGAGAAAAAAAATTTGAACAACTTGAAAATAGATGAACAAACAAGCATTTAAAAAAAAAAAAGTGGAAAAATTATGTATCAGGAAAATTAAAATATCAAAAAACCACCTAAAAAGGGAAGGGGTGCTATCAGTAGTACCATTTTTAAAAACGGGGTAAACAAATTGACCCACCAAAAAACGAGAACTTTGTAGATTTCTTGTTAAGTTGGTAACTATGTTATGGGAGAAACTCGAGAGAAGAGCAAGGAGTAGGATTTGACTTTTTCTTGCAGATTCGATACTGCTGAATGTCTGAGGTGAAGATTCAGCCAAGAAACTGTGGGACAAGTTGGGGAGATTGTACTAGTCGAAATTCATGGTAAATATGTTCTTTCTCAGAAACAAACTGTATCTTTTGAGGATGATTAAGGGAAGTTCGGTGATTGAGCATTTAAATTCATTTAATACCATTATAATCCATTTATCATCTGTGTATGTTAAAATCACCGAGGAGAATAAATGTATTAGCCTATTATGTTGTTTTCCAAAGTCCTAGGATAGCTTAGTCATGGATATAGGGAGTAATACAACCACATTACTAATAAAAGATGTGGTTGCAACTCTATTGTTAGAAGAAATGAGAAGGAAAAACATGGAAGGATCGACCAAAGATGATTTAGTGGTGAGAGGTTGACGAATTGACAGAGATAAAGGAGAATTCTCCCGTAGAAAGTCTAAGTCGAAGGGTAGATCTAAATCCCTGGTTTAGTCGACAAGAAGATATTGGAAATGTGATAAAGTTGGACATTAAAAAGGGGACTGGAAGTTGAAGCCAATGGAATTTGGTATAATATATGACGAGAAGCAGTCGTCTGAGAGAAACATGACTACAGATAAGGGAGGCGATGTGTACCTTGCATCCACCAGTACACATTCGAATCAAGATGTTTGGTTGATCGATTCAAGAGAATCCTATCATATTACACCACATAAGGAATGGTTCTATGAATATGAATGACACGAAGGAGGAGATGTGTTCTTGGGGGATGACTCGAAAACCAAAATTGACATATGAGGACAAGTTTGATTGATACTGTATGATGGGAGGAGTAGAACTCTTCCAAGTGTGCTACACATTCTGGGTTTGGAAAGAAACATGATATATGTCTGGAAGATGAGTGATGCAGGAGTGCACACTCTATTTCAGAAGAATTCATGCAAGATGGTCAAATGTGTGGTGGTCTTAATGAAACGAGTTTAGATTGGAATCCTATACAAGTTACTAGGGAGTGTCAACTAGACTATATGCAACAACATCGTTTTTCGTGAAGTCGAATTGACTTTAAATCAATGCGACTCAACTCAGGCTAACTCGATTCAAGTCGAATTGACAAGTCATCATAAAGTCAACCCGACCATGCTATGGTATGAGAGGACAACTATAATGTACCTCAAAAACTGTCACAATTTTTTTTTGTTTGTACATTTACCCATGAAAAGCTTTGAGATTACAAACAAGTAAGCTTTCTGTTATAAGGCTTGAGTCTTAAAAGTTTGTTAGAATCCTTACTGTCATCGACTGTCCTCACCATTCAACTTAAAGTTTCCTAATCGATGATATAAAGTGTTTACTCTTGACTTCAATGTTTATCTAAGATCCCGTAATATATAATTACTTTTCTATATGTTTGTACCTATAACACTACCACGGTCTTAACAATACAAGTAACTTTGGGATTTTATGGCCAAATCCCTACATAAAAATATTACCATATGTTTTCCATACAAACGACTTGTAATACAGTCTGTTACTTCCATACCTCCATCTGGAATGAAGACTTTCCAACATTCTTGTACTGGTCCACTCACTACACTAATAGAGTTGTTCCTATAACAAACATTCCTACCATGTTACTATAGTTTTTATGGAAAAAAAAGGTTAATCGGGTTTTGGCGATTACTAATGCCGAACAGAACAATGGACCATGCTATTTGCCGAAGATTCGAAACACGGAGAGACTGTGGGCCCAACACTTTGGGGTTTCGGGGTTTCGCAAGTACAATAGACCAACATCAACACACAACAACTCCCAAAATCGTGAAAGGTGACCAACATTTCGGGGTTTCGGAGTTCGGGATTTCGCGAGTACAACACCCAACATCCATACACAACAACTCCCAAAATTGCGAAAAGTGACCAGCATTTCGGGATTTCAGAGTTCGGGATTTTGCAAGTACAGAAGCCAAACATCTACACACATCAACTCCCAAAATTGCGAAAGGTGACCAACATTTCGAGATTTCGCGAGTACAATAGCCAAACATACTCACAAAACATTTCGCGAAGTTGCGAAAAGGTAAAGTGGGATCAACACTTCAGGGTTTCGGGGTTCGAAATCCCGTGACTTCAAAAGAAAAAACATCAAAACACCGCATTTTTCGGATCGTAATAGGAAAGTGGGACCCGCATTTCGGGGTTTCGGGGTCCGGGACTTCGTGACTACAAGTACCCAACAACAACATATACAAACTTCTGAAATGCGAAAAAGGAAATGTGAGACCCGCATTTCGGGATTTCGTGGTTCAGAACTTCGTGAGTTCCGATGTCCAAACATCAACATATACAAACTTCCGAAATGCGAAAAAAGGAAAGGTGAGACCCACATTTCGGGATTTCAAGGTTCAGAACTTTGCGAGTTCTGGTGTCCAAATATCAACATATACAAACTTCTGAAATGCAAAAAAAAAAAGAAAAGGTGAGACCCGCATTTCGGGATTTCGGGGTTTGGAACTTCGCGAATTTCAATGTCCAAACATCAACATATACAAACTTCCGAAATGCGAAAAAAAGGAAAGGTGAGACCCGCATTTCGGGATTTTGGGGTTCGGAACTTCGCGAGTTTCGATGTCCAAACATCAACATATACAAACTTCCAAAATGAGAAAAAAAGGAAAGGTGAGACCCACATTTCGATATTTCGGGGTTCGGAACTTCGCGAGTTCTGATGTCCAAACATCAACATATAAAAACTTTCGAAATGCGAAAAAAAGGAAAGGTGAAATCCGCATTTTGGGATTTTTGGGGTTCGGGGTTTCATGGTTTCCAATGCCCAAACCTATCTTGCAACAACTCCCGAAATGCGAAAGAAGGGAAAAAGGATTAGCACTTCGGGGCTTCATAATTTCCTAAAATTTGTCATAAACCTTAACTGTGGAAAGGGTAGACCATTTTAAACAAAACAAGGAAAGCATAAAAAAATTTCTGATAGGCGTCAATTCTCATGATTGTTTAGCATTTGATAAACAAAAGGGGTTTTCCAGATCTCCTTAACTTTCCAAATTTTTGCCCTTTACTGGTGTCCTTACTTTCATTCTGTGAGACAGTAGGTGTGGAAGGATTCAATATCCATTTACTTAACAGAATTCTGAAGGTCTAACTAATGATTTTTATACGGTTATATTCTATAAAAGGGTACAATAGGATAACCGTTTTCTGTATAAGGTAATTTCTATTATATTCACTTAGAGTCGCTTTTAATCAATGTATTATACGTTAAAAGTACTAGATCTGTGCATCTAGTATATACATGAATGTGAATTTTATTCCATAAGAGTTTGGATCTCTATTACGAATTTCATGGCGACAGGCAAACATATTTCATTCACGAAGGTAAATTCATCTTCTGCAACATATATATATATATATATATATATATATCTATCAACAGTCAGATGTGAACATTCCAGCAGACGTATTATAACTATATATAGATGCAAATTTCCTTCACACATATTCCTCACACGAAAATATATTATCATTCAATTAGTTTACTTTAACACAATTAGATATAATCACCCAATAGATACATGACATCAATCACATGTAACCATTCAAAATAGAGAAGGGTAGATCAACATATCTGAATCCAATCCGTGGAAAGACAAAAGGAACAACCACGTTCCTCCCAACCGTAGAACAGGGCATCCAAAGTCACTTGCCCGATTCACCCCCTAGCCTGACCATGAATCCATGAGGGTAAACTTGGAAACTCCTCCCCATCAATGTCCTTCAATTCCAACAGTTATCCTTTTGCCTCACACTTACTCAACAGTGCTCATAACAGCAAGGAAAATCTATTTCAGCAGGCTCCTCTTGCCTCACACTCAATCCGTAGTGTTCATAACAACAAGAGAGATCAAAAATCCTTTCTTAGCATTCTTGGCAGCGTCCTGCCTCCTCATATATGCTATTTATCAATTTTTGCCTGGGTCTTTTTCCCTCCTTCGGGGATTTTCGCAGCTCTCTTAATCCCTGATTTTTAGGGGTTGTCAGTGGCCAAATATCTGATTTTCCACTTCTCATAATCATCCTAGAGGCAGTTCCAACAAGTTCCCCACTCGTGGAGTCATGGTCAGCTGATTTTAACATGGTTGTTCCATTTGTCCTCCTGCAATTAATATAATTATTCTGTTGTGATACAAGTGTCATAGTCAAATAGTTAGTTGAGTCCAAACAGATATTTTCCCAACAGTTACAATAATTAAATACAATTATTAAATTCAAAATTTGGAATTTCCATAAATGGCACAAATTTTCCAGATTCGAATTTGCCAAAAACAAAAATAAATTTCCAGCACACAAAAATACAAATATTTTATTTTTGGGGGATGTCACAACGACACACATTGGAGAGAAAGGACTTCAAGATATGTATAACAAAGGTATGGTCGAAGAATTTCCTACATGTAATTCAGAACTCAACTTTTGTGAACATTTTATATATGGAAAACAAATTTGGGTCAGTTTCCCATCTGGAGCGACAAGGGAAAATAGGACTATAGAGTTGGTTCATAGTGATGTTTTTGGCCCTATTTCAATGCCTTCACTTGGTTGATCCATGTATTATGTGTCCTTCATAAAAATAAATTCCAGGAAGACATGGATATATTTCCTGAGGAAGAAATCAGAGTTTTTCGAGAAATTCAAAGAGTTTAAATCTCTTGTAGAAAACTAGACAGATAAGAAGATTAAGGTGTTGAGAACTGATAATGGTGGTGAATTCTGCGAAATATAATTTGATCAGTTCTGCAAGCGGTGTGGCATAGCATGCCAAAATACCACACCATATACCTCACAAAAAAATGGAGTTGTTGAGAGAATGAACATAACATTGATGGACAAGGCAAGGACATGCTCAGTGGTGATGGGATCACACAAGAATTGTGGGTGGAGGCAATCAACACTACAAAATATTTATTGAATATGTCTCCTTTATCAGCACTAGTCAACATGACTCCAGATGAGGTATGGTCTTATATGAAGCCTTCGGTTTCACAACTCAAATTATTTATCTTTGATGCATTTGTGCATGTTCCCAAGGAAAAGAGAAGAAAGATGGACAATAAGGAAGTAAAATGTATTTTCATTGGATACAAAGAAGGAATGAAAGGATATAAGATCTAGGATCCTACATCAAGGAAAATTATTTACAATCGATATGTGGTCTTTAGAGAAGTTGGAAGTAAGTTCGAGCCTGAAGAAACTATTCAGACTGAGAATAATCCAGAGAAGGTGTATTTTGAAGTGAGGAACGAAGAAGTTAATTCATATGAGTTGATTAAATCAGAAGAAGAGGTGGAACAACCGACCTTGGTAGTAAGGAGGTAGGGATGAGTAAGAAAACCAGTCAAAAGGTATAGTCTTCTCAAATTTCATTCCACATTTGTGTTAACTACCACCGACGATGAGCCCAAGTTGGTCAGGAAGGCAACCAAATCAGTAGAGAGAAAACTCTCAAAAGACGTCATGGTCGAAAAGATGGAATCCTTGCGCAATAATGAGACATGGAAGTTAGTCAAATTACCTAATGGAATAAATCCTGTCAGTAGCAAATGGGTATTCAAGAAAAAGATGAATGCAACAGGTCAAGTCAATAAATTCAAAGCTCGATTGGTAGCGAAAGGATATTTCCAAGTCAAAGGAGTTGAATTCAGTACGATTTTTCCCGTGTTGCAAAATTGAGTTCCATTAGAGTACCAATGAATCTGGCTACAACAATTGATATGGAAATAGAATATATGGATGTGAAGACAAAATTCCTGAGAACATCTACATGAACCATCCTGAAGGATTTGTAGTAAAGGGAAAGAAAGAGTTGGTGTACAAATTGAAAAGATACCTTTATGGTCTAAAGAAATCACTAAGGATATGGTACCAAAAGTTCGACACATAAATTCTTAGTTTGGGATTTGTGAGAAGAAAAGTTGATTACTGCATATATTCCAAAGAATAAGGTGGTCACTTCATATATGTAGCGTTGTATGTCGATGACATGTTGTTTATTGGGAACATAATGGGAACAATAAAGGAGGTGAAGAAGCAACTATCCTCCAAGTTAGACATGAAGGATCTCGGTGCAACGAACTTCATTCTAGGAATGGAGATTAAGAGAGATCGAGAAACTAGAAAGCTTTGGTTGAACTAAACAAAGTATATTGAAACAATTTTGAAACGTTTCAACATGCAGGATTACAACCCTGTGAAGTTTCCAATTCTTGTGGGAGGAAGGCTAACTACTGAACAATGTCCAAAGACACAAGAGGAAATAGAGGACATGTCACATGTTCCCTATGCAAGTGTTATTGGTAGTCTAATGTATGAAATGTTTTGCATTCAACTAGACATTGCCCATGCAGTGTGAGTATTAAGAAGATACATGTTGACACATCAGAAGGATCACTGGACAACTATCAAGAGAGTATTCAGGTATTTGTGTGACACATAAGGCTATTCTATATGCTACAAAGGAAAACCTCAAGGTGATAGTGAGTTAAATGTACATGGATTTGTCGACGTCGACTGGGCTAGAGATATGTATAGATGGAGGTTGATCAGTGGATATGTGTTTAAAATGTTTGGTGGACAAATTAGTTGGATGAGTAAGTGGCATGTGGTCGTATCCCTGTCAACAACATAAGCCAAATACATGGCAACCACTCATGGAAGCAAAGAAGAAGTATGTATGAAAAGGCTATGTTCATGAATCATGTTTGAGCAAAGAGATATGAAGATAAGTTGTGACAGTCAAAGAGAAATATTTCTAGAAAAGAACCCAACTTATCATTCTATGACTAAGCACATTGATGTACAATACCATTTTGTGAGAGACATGGTGGAAAGAAACAAGATGCTACTGGAGAAAGTATACACGTTGGAAAACATAACAGACTCTTTGTCCAAGTCTGTGAGTGATGTAAAGTTATTTTGGTATAGAAAGGAAATAGGGATTGTTTCCTTGGGTCTGTGAACGAGAGTTCAGGAGGTCCCTAGGTTTCATCAAAGAAAACAACAAGTGGGAGAATTTTGGGTTGTTATATTATTTGCAGTGAAAGTCAAGATGGATCTACTGAAATTCGATGTTGAAGGTCAAGGTGGCTCAACCGGGTAAATCTGAAGTCGAAGGTAGATATGGTTCGACCGAGTAAATTTGAAGTCAAAGGTCGAGGTGGTTCAACCAAGTAAAGTTGAAGTCGAAGGAAGAATTCATCAACAAAAAGTCGAGGAGGTTAATCAAAAAGAAGTTTACAGGTGGGAATGTGGCAACTGACTGAAGATCGAATGAAGTTCGACTGGTAGTTGATGGGTAATCCCACTTGGGATTTGACTGTAATAGAATCCAAAGATTCACAAGATTTGCAGAGGATGATCTTCATGGATCTATAACCATTTTTGGGTGTCATTTCTGAAGGTTTTTTCCTAATGTAAGCTTATAAAGGAGGTGTGTTGCAATGTTGTAAAAGATAATGAATCAATCTTTAGATGATGAATGGATAATCACCAAGAGTTTGTAAACATAGAGGTTGTTGGTCATGTCGATGTAAGCCGAATTGGCTATAGGGTTGTTCTTGTGTAAGAAAGAGGGTATGATGTTGATTTTGTATTAAGTATGGACTAATATTAGACATGTAACATTTTATTCTAAATAAATAAGACAACAAGAGAGTAGAATGCTAAAGGAATGTTGGTTTTCCCAGTTTGGTTTTCTAGGGTAAAATCTCTTTGTATTGTGTATTTGTTTTGTCATTTACTTTCTTTATTAAACATTTCTTCCTCTCTTCTTCCAAGTTTAGCGTGGAAGTGTTCCTAATTTCCTAACACGTCCAAAGGTGAAGGTGAAAAATACCCAAATCAAGCTTCATAAGGTGACTTACCAATAGAAGTGTGGACTTCTCTATTATAAGAGTGTTGTATTGATCCGGATTTATGTAGGAACACAATGAAATATAGAAATACACATAAACGCAGAGATGCAGTGGAAATAAGACTTCATTTCATTAATCACAAATGACTGAAATATGCTTACAGATAGAATGGAAATAAACTAGCTAGGGCGCTGGTAGCTTACCTCTGAGAAGAGATGTGGCAGCTACTGGCCTCTGAACTGTGTTACAATGAGGCTCGAAGGCCTATTATTATTGAGAAACAATGGAAAACCCTAAACATCCAAAGACCTAACCCTAGGAGATGAAACACCAAGACTATGGGCCCTGTTTGGGTAAGTTGGTACATCAACTTCCCGGGGACGTAACTTTGGCATACAATCTCCGTTTGACGCGTTCCATACCTCGTTAGAAAGATATATCCGAGGAATACAACTTTTGGGTGAGAAACATCAATCAAGCAGTTGTGTTGCTCCCCGTTTTCCCAAAAAACGTCGTTTAAGGCCTCAAAATGGCTCCGGAAGTTCAGGACCCGAAAAACTGCTAAAAATAGTAAACTGTGCGGAAACTGAAAAACTAAAAGAAGCAATGGTGGGGGTCCAAGCGGAATAGGTGGGTGGCCACCAATATCCACTTGGATCATTCCTCCCCCCTTAGGAAGTAATGGTCCCCATTGCATTGAGTTCCTCCATGAGATGAGGAAACTTCTGCTGAACTTGGTCCCTGGTGAGCCACTTGCCTTGGTGAAGGAGTTGGCCTGCTTTGAAAACTCGATATAGAGGTATCCTTTGTTTTTGGGTGTGCTTGATCTGTGTATCCATGATCTGATCAGTTCTGGCTTGTTCCATGCAGTCTAGATTTAACTCTATTGGTGTCAGTTGTTTTTCCATGTCAGATGTGTCTAGTAGAGGTGGAAAGTAGGACTGAAGGCGGTCCACATTGGACACTGGGTGCAGACCAAGGAATGGTGGAATGCTAAGCTCAAAGGAATTTTCCCCTACAGCCTTGGTGAGGGTGTACGGCCCATATAGGAGCGGATGAAGCTTGTAGTGGGGTCTAGCAAGGCGCTCCTTCTGCAAATGCATCCACACTTTGTCGCCTACCTAGAAGTTGTGTGGCACCTAATGTTGATCATGTCGCTTCTTGTACTTAGCATTGGCTCTCTCCAAGATGTTATGAACCTGTTGGCGGATGTGTTGAATGTGCTCAATGAAGTTGTTTTCCTTGTCAGCCTCAGACTGGACATGAGTTGAATCTTCCTGAGTAGCCACAAATGGCATGGCTATGTCAATGGGACATAGTGGCTAGAATCCCAAGCCCACTTGAAAGGGGCTGTGGCTGGTTGAGCTATGGAGAGCCTAGTTGTAGCTGTGTTGTACATAGGGGAGGCTCTCATCCCATGTGTGTGGATGATTTGAATTGTACATGCACAGAATGTGTACGATCATCTGGTTGATGACCTCTTTCTGGCCATCAGTTTGTGGATGGAAAGCTGTGGACTTGGTGAGCTTGGTGTCCAGCATCGACTAGAGGCTGGACCAAAATGTACCGAGGAACCTACTGTCCCGATCTGAGATGATAGACTGTGGGATCCCAAAGTGTACCCGCACTCGTTCAAAGAAGAGTTTAGCAGTGGCTTCTGCTTAGATATTCTTCTTGTAGGCCATCATAATGGACATCTTCGAGAATCGGTCGACAACCACAAAAACACAGTCATTGCCATGCTTAGTAGAAGGAAGGCCTGACATGTAATCCATAGAGATGGATTCCCAAGGTCGACTGGGGGTAGGAAGTGACGTATAGAGGCCTTGCTTCTTGATGGTCGGTTTGGCAATGGCGCAAGCAGTGTGGGACTTGAGGTACTTCTCGACATCTTCTCGAAGGTTCAGCCAATAGAAATACTTTTACAGTACTGCCACGGTTTTCTCAACCCCAAAATGCCTAGCGACCCGACTATAGTGCGCCTCCCAAATCATCTTGGCACGCTCACTTGAAGGAACACAAAGGTGTCCCAGGTGAGAAAGTAGGGAATCCTGGAGGTGAAAATTGGGAACTTGCTTACCCTCCAAGAGTGTATTGTATGTGTGGTCGAATTCTAGATCACTTGTGTAGAGAAGCGACCAATCGAAATTCTCGTGCCCACAAGAGTTGAGCACAGTGGTTAGCGCCACGATGGGTGGTCTACTGAGGCAGTCTGCAACATTATTGGTGCTACCTTTTTGGACTTCATGTTCAAATGAAATTGTTGCAGGTATGTGGACCACTTCTGATGGTGATCGTTCTGCAACTTCCCTTGTGTTTGTACGAACTATAGGGGTCGGTGGTCTGTGTGGATAACCATTTCCTTTCCCAAAATGTAATGCTTCCATTGCCGATAAGCCTGCACAATGGAATACATTTCTTTGTCATAAGTGGATACTTCCAGACTGTTTCGGAAAGTGTCTCACTATGATATGCCACTGGATGCCCATGTTGAGTAAGGATTGCCCCAATAGCATAGTCAGAGGCATCTATCTCGATCTCAAATGGTTGTTGCAAGTCTGGTAATGTGAGCACTGGTGCAGAGCTGAGGCGATGCTTCAACTCCCCAAACACCTTTTGTTGAGATTCAGACCAAAAGAATTTTGCTTTAGCTCCTCCCTTGGTGACTTGACTCAAGGGTCAAGTGATATGAGAGAATCCCAACACAAACCTGCGGTAGAAATTGGCAATACCTAAAAAGCTGCAGAGCTCTGTTAGGGTGGTTGGGGCTAGCCAATCCTGAATGACTTGGATCTTTGTTGGATCCACATGCACCCCCCGTTCATCAATAATGTATCCCAGATACTGAACCTGGGTCATGCCAAAAGTGCATTTCTCCAAATTGACACACAAATTGTGTTTCCGCAGTGTTTGGAGGACTTGTCGGATGTGGTGGAGGTGCTCTTCCCAAGTCTGGCTGAAGATCAAAATGTCATCCAAGTACACCACTACAAATGAGTTGGTGAATGGCCACAGGATGTCTTCCATTAGCCTCATGAAGGTTGCAGGGGCATTCGTCAACCCGAAAGGCATGACCAACCATTTGAAAAGGCCCTCCTTGTATTTCAATGCAGTCTTCCACACATCAGAGGGTTTGATTGGTACCTGGTGATACCCAGAATTCAAGTCGATCTTGCTGAAATATTTCACCCCCTTGAGTTGGTCCAGAAGGTCATCAATCCGTGGGATCAGGTACCTATTTTGGACAGTGATCTTGTTTAGTGCCTGATAGTCATTGCAGAGTCTCCAAGTCCCATCCTTCTTCTGGACCAACACGATCGGGCTCCTACAGGGCGATGAACTCGGCCGGATGTAACCTTTCTGCAACAACTCCTGAATCTGCCTCTTGATTTCATGATTCTCCATAACAGAGCGTCGATAGATGGGTCCATTGGGAAGCGACACACCTGGGGTCAAATCGATGGGGTGCTTGACCTAACAGTGTAGAGGCACCCCTGCGGGGGAGGTGAAGATGTACTCATACTCCTCCACGACCTTATCCATCTGTTGTTTTCATGCAGCGGGGCCCTATCTAGAGGTCATGGCCACAATCTTCCTCTTTCCCCGAGGGAGGATCATCAGGAAAACAAATTTCCTGGTTTTGGAAATGATCTTACTGCATTGTTTTGCAGTAACCAAAGAGATGGTGGTAGGCAGTGCTATCTCCGGTATCCTATACAACTTATTTCCCAAAGTGATAATAACAGCACGAGGCCTAGACTCATACACAACATGTCACTTCCACAAGTACGGTTGGCCTAATAATACATCAGAAACATCAAGAGGATCAATGTCACATAATAACTCATCCGTGAAGGGCTTGATGTTGTTGGGAAGGCGACATTGTTGACTGACGTGGAGGTCCCGTCCTTGGTGCAACCACCCGATGGTGTATGGTTGTGGGTGTGATGTGGTCGGCAAGCCCAGCCACTTCATGACCTCTACTGAGATGAGGTTCTTTTGGCTCCCACTGTCGATAATAAACTGTAAAGAGGAACCCTTTACCCACATCTTGGAATGGAAGATATGCTCCGCCTCCTCTGGATCTTTTGGTTCCTCCTTCTGGATCTTCATGGTGGCAACATTGGTGTTGGGCTTCGCATCGATAATCTGCTTCCCCCTATCATTCCCCTTGTCAGGTTATGATTTAGAGTCGGAGTAGGCATCCAATTCAGAAGCCTTCAACTCGGCCACTAGTGACTACTTGGCCCGACACTCACTTGTGTTGTGGGTGGAGCTCTTATGGAACTCACACCACTTCCCCGTGTCCTTTTTTGGCTTCGTGGTGTTGTTCTTTGCTTGTGGATTTGGCGGGTTGTCCTGGGCTTCCCCACCTTCGCTTGGTCCTTTGTTCTGCAGTTTGGGGGTACCTTTCCCTTGCTTCTGATTTGCAGACCCAAAGTCTCGCTTCTTCTGTTTGAACTTCTGCTCAATCTTGGCAGCATATCGGTATGCCACACCAAGTGAGGAGATGTCGAGGAACTCCATTTCCTCCTGAATGTATCTATGCAGACAACTNNNGTACTTTAACACCAAATGTTTCTCTGAATCTTTGATACCCAACTTTGTGCGTAGGGTATGAAACAGATTCGTCATCTCATGCACATCTTGGTCCCTTTGCTGCCGCAGCGTAGTCCATTGTATGTATTTGTCCTCATAGCTCCCCATGGGATAATATTGTTCCTTGATGGCGTCTCAGAAATAATTCCAAGTGGGGGAAACCGAGAACATAGAAGGTTCTCCCTCGCCCTGTTGCTTCGAGTAGGTTTCCCACCAGTCCTTGACAAGGGGGGCGGCTTTGAGGAGTGCAAAAATAATCTTTTCTCGGTTGAAAAATTCATGAACCGAGAAATGTCCTTCTAACAGATTCAACCATCTATCTATGGAATCTGCATCTATTTGGCCCTCAAATATAGGAATGTCAAAGTTTACTTGTACCTTAAAAGGAGTGGTGCCTTTAGAGTGGCTGTTGGATGTCGATGCGCCGCCAGTGGGAATCCGTTGAGGAATCTGGGCAAAGTTGTCCATCATCGCGTTCCTTTATTTCTTGAGGGCCTCCTAGAGCAACATTTTGATAGGATCTCCTGCTCCCTCATCTTTCTTTTCTTCCCCCATGGGTGATCGTCGGGGTTTGCGAGGCTGATATTGCAAAGGTTCAACCAGATCGAGCCCTAACTCCTTATACCCCAACCTCATTGGGGACATGCAAAGAAGGGTTGAGAATGAGCAGACCGCTCTGATACCACTGATCCAGATTTATGTAGGAACATAATGAAATATAGAAATACACATAAACGCAGAGATGCAGCGGAAATAAGACTTCATTTCATTAATCACAAATGACTGAAATATGCTTACAGACAGAATGTAAATAAACTAGCTAGGGCGCAGGTAGCTTATCTCTGAAAAGAGATGTGGTGGCTACTAGCCTCTGAACTGCGTTACAATGAGGCTCAAAGGCCTATTATTATTGAGAAACAATGTAAAACCCTAAACATCCAAAGACCTAACCCTAGGAGATGAAACACCAAGACTATGGGACCCGTTTGGGTAAGTTGGTACGTCAACTTCCCGAGGACATAACTTTGGCATACGATCTCCATTTGTCGCGTTCCATACCTCGTTAGAAACATCTATCTGAGGACTACAACTTTTTGGTGAGCAACATCGATCTAAGATCCATGCTGCTCCCTGTTTTCCCAAAAAATGTCGTTTAAGGCCTCAAAACGACTCTGGAAGTTCAGGACCTGAAAAACTGCTAAAAATAGTAAACTGTGCGGAAACTGAAAAACTAAAAGAAGCAATGGTGGGGGTCCAAGTGTAATAGGTGGGTGGCCACCAATATCCACTTGGATCATGTATATAGATCATATTTTCATCCCAAGTCTTGAGATGATTCTGATTGTAACCCCTCAAAAGTTGCTCCAAAGTCACGTTGACTACTTCTGTCTGCTCATCTGTCTATTGATGGAATGTTGTAAACCTCTTCAACTTAATGTCCATCTTCTTCAACATTGTTGTCCAAAATGTACTGAAAAAATCTGGTATTCCTATCTGAGATGATGCTCCTTGGTATCCCAAAGTGTACCTAGACTTGTTCAAAGAAATTATGTGTTGCTTCTTGTCCACTGATGTTATTTTTACAAGGCATGAAAACAAACATTTTGTTGAACCTATCAACTACAACAAATATATAGTCATGTCCCTTCCTGGTTGTTGGTAAACCTCCCACCAAATCCATGGAAATTATTTCCCAAGGTGGAGTGGGTATAGGTAAGGGATGGTATAGACCTTGCTTCTTGTTGTTGGGATTGTTAGTACAAAAAAGTATACATCCTCTAATGTACCATGCTACATATTCTTGCATTCTAAGCCAATACATGTATCTGTTTAAGTTATCAATTGTCTTCCCAACACCAAAATGTCCTGCAACCTTTGAGGTGTGAGCCTCTATGATAAGTTGCAATCGTTCACCTTTATGGACATACAACTTGTCGAGTTTGTAGAGTAATCCATTCTAGAAATGATAGTCAACCTTGTTGTCACCATCTTCTATATGAATTTGGCCATGTAACTCTAAAACACATCCTTGAAGTCCTCATTCTATGTATTCCTCTTTTCATGCATCATGGGTAAAAGGCTCCATGTGCATCAAAGTTCCCAAAGATGTAATCTTAGACATGGGTGGTCGTGAAAGCATGCTTGTCAATTTATTTGTGGTACCCTTCTTATACTTTATGACCAAATGAAATTGTTGTAAAAACCCTATCCATTTGTAATGTTGGGTTTGTTATAGCTTACTTTGGGCCTGCAAATAATGTAGTGGATGGTGATCTATGTGGATGATGGTCTCCTTACCCATTAGATAGTGATTCCAATTTTTAACATCTTGTTCGAAGGCATAGATCTCATTGTCATAGGTAGGGTAGTTGAGATCTTCCCCATGAAATACTTCATAATTATAGCATATGGGCCTTACTCCTTGCATCGGTACTGCTCCCATGGAATACCCACTTGCATCTGTCTCCACTTTGAAGGGATTCTACAAGTCCGCTAGTGTGAGCACTAGTGCTTGAATAATCTTTCTTTTCAGCTCATCATAGGCCTTTTGCTAATTCTTTTTCCACTAGAAAATATTTCCATTGGATTTTATGGTGTGGAGTGGAACAACTACTACTAAAAATGAAGCCATGAACTTCCACAAGTATTTTTCTACCCGAAAAAAACTCCTAGCTTCAGTGAAATTTGTAGGAACTAGCCATTTCATGATGGCCTCCATCTTTGAGGGATCTATCTTGAGCTCCCCTCCACCAATCACATACCCCAAATACACCAAAGATTACTGAGAAAACTCACATTTCTTGAGATTATCCAATAACTAGTGATTTTTCAGAGTCTCTAACACCTGCATAAGATGTGGTATGTGCTCCTCCTAGGTAGCGGTATAAACCAACATATCATCCAAATAAAAAATAACAGATGAATCTAGAAAATGTCATAAAAAAACATTCATTAGTCTCATAAATGTAGTCGGTGCATTGCATAAACAAAATGGCATAACCAACCACTCAGACAAACCTTTCCTTGTCTCGAAGGTAGTCTTCTAGGTATCTTCTTCTTTGACTCGTACTCAATGATATCTTGATTTCAAATCCAAATTAGTGAAGTATTTGGCATACTACAGTTGGTCCAACAAATCATCAATCCTTGGAAAGGGGTACCAATTCTTCAGTGTAATCTTGTTTAATTCCCTATAATCGATACACATTCTCCAAGTCCCATCTTTCTTGGGCTCAATTATGAGGTACTTGGTCGAGTCACACCCTGCTCCAACAACTGCTACAACTGCTTGTTCACTTCATTTGATTCTGGAATGAACACTTTATATAGACCAATATTTGACATTGGGGATTCTGGAAATAGATGTATTTCGTGCTCCACTTCCCTCTTAGGTGGTATCCCTTTATTCTCCTCGAGCACACTTCTGTATGCATGTAGAAACTCCTCCAATTGATGTTTATGCTCTTGAGTACAACCCTCTAGGGATTCCTTCACTCTCATTGACTCATCATCAGATTGATTTTCTCTTAAGAAAAAAAAACCATATTTCTTATTAGAACTAATCAACTTCTTGGTTTGGTTGGCACTCACCAGTGAGATATTTGACTTGCCTTTATGCACATTTATGATGTAGGACATCCCATCCTTGATCAATCGATATTTGTTGGCTCTCTGCATGAATATTACATTCCTCATATACATGTAAGGGATCCGAAACACTACTCCACATACGTCAAGGGGCACTACATCCAATTCCACTTCATCAGTAAAATCAACACTTATCAAAAATTTAATATTACACTATTTCATTACCTTTATCTTTACATCCTTTTTTACCCAACCCAATGGATAGGGGCTAGGATGACTGTGATCCTCTAATCCAATCTTACTAACCAGACCCATTTCTATGCGATTAGTCTATGAAATAGAGTCGAGCAAAGAATCTATCTTGGTCTTCTTGACCTAAATCTTGATGTGGAAGAGCTTGGTCATCTCCTTTTTTTGATGGTGATGAAGGATACTCAGATTCACCTCCTTCTTCATAGATTTGAAAACAATATTTTCATCCACATCCAAGCTACTTTCAACCCAATTGCTTGAATCTGTTTCTAGAAGTTTCTTTTTCTTTCCATCCTTCTTGCAGTTCTCCGAGTTTAGCTCTAGATGTAGTTTCCAACATTTTTCCTCAGTGTTTCCATCAATGTTGCAATGATTGTAATAATTGTTGGGATATTTACTCTGATGTGCAGTGGCTACTGTATTATTATATTATCCCCCTTTCCACTTCTTCTTCCCCTCCTTGGAAGCTTCTTGGTGCTCTTTCTACTTCAAACCACTTGGTTTCCCTTTCTTTTGGCCTATGTTTTGCGGGTATTGTGTCTATACACACGCCTCTTCCATTGTTTTTGGCTTAAATATCATCACCTTCTTTTGTAGACGACTGTGTAAGCCCCCCATATACTTGAGAAGTACATATGGGTTGTTGGGAGAGATACCTAGCATGATGACCATCTTTATGAAATCAATGGTGTACTCTTGTACACTCTGCCCCTACCTTTGTCTGAAGTAATGCCACCAGATCCATTGGTCCTATAAATACCCAATAGGCTAGAATTGGGAATTGATGAGGGTTTTGAAGTCCTACCACCTATTTGCTGGTGGATCACCCTCCATCCTAAGTGTTTCTATGTGACTTTTCCACCAAGTTAAAGCATGGCCCTCTAACTTCAATCTAGCAAATGAAATATTCTACCCTTCATCTATATGATGAATGTTAAAATAAGATTCTAGTTATTGCAACCAATGATTCAATTTTAATGCATCGATCTCATCTTGGTATGGTTTTATGTCCACTTTCTCTTCCATCTTGAATAGGGAATGTGAGGGGTTCATGACATGCGAACTCAGCTCCTCTTTGGATTCTTTCTCCGACTCCTTTCCCGAGTCTTCCTGATATTTTGATTTCCCCTTCGACATTTTCTATGAGTTAGAGCCTCCATCATCTTTGAACAGTCTAAGCTTACTTCCTAGAGTCACCATGAGGAGGTTCATATTGTGACTGATGTCAAAAACTTTCACTTCCAACCGCTCAAATCTCTCTTCCACTGGATCTTGAGGGTTATTATGAACAGACCCGTGTGTCATGGCTAGGGTTTTTGTGAATTCTCTTTAAGCCCCCGCTAGTAAGGTTTGGACACATTTTTTTTTCATTTGATGCCTCAAAATGACTTCAAAATATTTTAGACAATTTTTTGGACCCAAATTACCAAATTTGGACCACTAGCTAAGATGGACCTGCATGTTGATTCGTCCAATTTTTCCACCAAGAAAGTACTGAGATAGATGGAAAATAATATAATGATCCAATTTGGATTAGTTTCAATTCCATTGTGAATTTACTTTTATAGTATCTCTTGTGTCACACTACCTTAAAAAAAAATCGCAGTTAGTGAAAGAAGATGTGGTAGGGTGAATTATTTTGTTTGTGACATAAGTAAGGGTGAATTCACTCTCTATATAGTGATTAAGAGCAACACCGACTTGTGGTTTGTTGAATCAAGCAACTCGCAATATCTGTTTCTGTTTTTTCTCATATTTGTAGAGTTTCAATTGAGCATAGAAATCTTTCAAAATGTTGAATTTTGATCTACAAAAAGAAAGATGAAGCTAGAGTCATGATTTAATAATGTATTGCAAAGATGAGATAGAGAGAAAGAGAGAGAGAGATAAGATGGTTTGTTTTACTAGTAGGTTTCCACATTAAATCTCTGTGTAATGTGTAAATGGATCAACATGATTATATCTCTATGTAGATATGTATGTATTTCTATAGATTACATTTATATTGCTTAAATGATTAAGGATGTACGAATGTCCGTTATGGACAATGTTTGATCCTATGGATACTAGTTTTATTGTGAATTCCTGTCATTATATATCTCTATGTGAAAATGTCAACTAATGGTACCATTATTCTTGAGTGTAAGAGTTGTATAGAGAATTCTATTAGTGTGTTGAACCATGCCTGGCTTATTTTGTGGAATGGTGTGTGAGTAGTTTCAAATTTGAGGAAGGAGAACAACATTTACGCTAGATGGATGGGTTAGTTTAGACTTATGTTATGTAGCATACATTATTTATTCTACGGAAGAGAAGATGGTGGTAGTTTTGCAACATCAACTATTGTAGCGTTTTAAGGCCACAAATTTTGGGTGGTTCTATTATGTGGTAAAGGTTTTGGAGAGTTTGCATTCTTAGCTTTGCATAGAAGGTTTTATTTCCACTGTGAATTTACTCTGATAGGCAGGTAAAGTATATCTCTTGTGTCAAGTGGTATCAGATATAGGTACAATTTTGGGATGAAAGAATTTGCAAGGTATCATAGCTAGCTATAACGTTGGGATGAAATAATCTACAAGAATATCATAGCAAGGTTAAGCTTTAGTTGAAAATTTGCAGAAATAATTCTATCTCGAGTATTGGGTTGCAACCATGGTAGCAAGGAAGACCTAAAGAGGGTTGTTTCATCTTGTGCCTATTGAAATAAGACCAAAAGGAGAGAGTTTTGTAATATAAATCTTTGAATGGTAGTCTAGTTAAGGACTATGATAGTTAAGGACTATGAGACAACTCCGAAGGATGCGGCTATAAAAAAGAGTTGGCAGAGGTGGTGAGAAGAACCGAGAAGAGAACATGCAGAGAATTAGAGATAATGTGTAGCCATAGCAAATTCATAATCATAAGATGAGATGGAGAAAATGATAATAGAGGAAGAGTATAAGGCAATGATGCACAAGATAAAGCACCAGATGTCATAGAAAAATAATGAAGTTACACGAAGATGAAGATAGCTGAGAACAAAGGGAAGAAGGCTAGCTGAACTAAATACAATCCAAAAGGTTTCCAATGAGAAAGAAGATATTCTTTGAGACATTGACATAAAAAATACTGTATATCCCACTCTCATATTCTTTGATATCATACTTTTTCATGGACATTGACAAAAAAAAATACTGTATATCCCACTCATCAACTTTTCACTTGACAAATGTCAAATTTAGAGTTAGTGGAAGCCTCTTTCCATGCCTACCGTCACCCAATAATGAAGTTACACTAAGATGAAGATAGCTGAGAACAAAGGGAAGAAGGCTAGCTGAACTAAATACAATCCAAAAGGTTTCCAATGAGAAAGAAGATATTCTTTGAGACATTGACAAAAAAAATACTGTATATCCCACTCTCATATTCTTTGATATCATACTTTTTCATGGACATTGACAAAAAAAATACTGTATATCCCACTCATTGACAAAAAAAATACTGTATATCCCACATGTGCATTGTAACGTCTGTTTGCAAATGGCAAGTGGCTGAAGAGACACTGGATAGTGATGAATGGTAGGTAATAGATTTATAGTGAAATACGTCTTCCACGCAATTATAAGTACCTGTACCTGTGCGACCGGAGAGAAAACCAGACGGTGATTTACCTGATTGTATTGTTGTTGATAAGTAAGAATGGTGAACGAGTTAGGATCCGAGAGGCCCCTTCTGGAATGCCTTGAGTTTTATATGAAACTCGTCGTATCTCTCGTTGCATTGTTGGTGGCATGGAGCTTCTTCGTGAAGGGAAGGA
>ML777343.1:343880-380364 GCA_009831015.1 Picea engelmannii | reverse complement strand
TCATCACTCTTCCAATTGTGTGAGCTATGAAACATTGTGTCCCTTCGTTTGGACCATCACACCTCTTAATTTTAACATTAACAATAATCACTTTTATTATTCAAACATTTCTTGTTAATTCTTTTAATTTAGTGAGAGTGCTTTTCGTAAATCGATCATAGGTATGGATCGATTTCTTTTTAACTCGATTTCATATTCCTGCAAATATTTGCAGAAACCAAGTTCTGTAGAGGCGCTTCCTTCAACTCATTTATATGTGACCATAGGCGCAGAAGCACATGATTATTAATTTAAGATTTTCCTTCTTCTTTCGCCCTTTTCCTTTTAGCCCCCATATGTCCAGTGTTGGGACTTTTTTCTTCGATACTCCATCCGTCAGGACTTCATGACTTTGCAACCTTTCAAATCTCCAGAATCATATTTCGTCAAAACATATCGGACGATCAATATTCAATCCTTCATTTAGATGTACGATCCATGCTTATCAGAGGCCTTTCAAGTAAATCGTCAGTCAGGACTTGATAAAAAATTGAATGGATGGTTCTTGTTCATTTCAGAACTTTGGGACTTTGGGCATTTGTTGGTGGTGAAACTCTCGAAGCAAAAACTCTGGAGTGACGTAACTTGCTGATGTCACTTGTTGACATGGAACTAACTGAGTTGCTGCCACATGTCACTTAGATTCGTGACTCACACATACATGAAATGCCAACTGTAGTTTGACACTTGTCTTTATCTGATTACACCACATGTCCTTGCTGACGTAGATCTCCTTATGTGGCACATGTTCTTCTCTTGGATCTAACGATCAAGATACTTCCCGAAGTGTTGCTCAGATTGAACGACTCATGTCCACTTTGGGACTTCAGATAATTCGATTTCTCCACTTCCTAATTCTCCTGATGTGAGATTCCTCGAAGTGTAAACCTCGAGTAACTTGAATTCATCTAATGGTCATTATTTAACCCGAAAAGGCTTAACACGATCCAATGGCTATCGAGAATTTGACTATTCAGAATCTCGGGCCTTTGGCCTTGCTTGTCCTATCCTTCTATTTTCCTCGATATGACAGTCAAGATATCTCCTAAAGTGTTTCCTCAGATCAGATGGGCTGCGTCTACTTCAATACATTTGTAGCTTACTTTGTCCTTCCACTAAACATGATATGACAGTCTTGATATCTCCCGAAGTGTTCTTCAGATCGGATAGTCCTCATTTACTTCGGGACTTTGGACTTCGGGTGATCTTACTTATTCTCAACCCTTTTCTCATGAAGTGGTCAGCATCGAATTTTGACCACTATTATGATCCAATGATCATCATGTATTGTCCAGATTTGATGGTCCTCATTTACTTCAGGACTTCCAGGCTCCAGTCTTTGTCTTTTCTTATCCTATCCTTCCACTTAACTTGATCCAACGGTCGATGTGGATTGCAGAACCGAAACTTGCGTGTGGTTTAGTTTGTCGCCTAAACTCTGCAATTGAAGTTGTGCGATTGTTGGTGGATCAACCACAGTCGTCAATCTTTGAATCGATGAGATCTGATGGTCCAGACTAATTGCAGGATTGGAAATAATGTGTAGTTTAATTCTCCCTTCGTGCTCTGCAATTTGAAGTTGTGCGATTGTTGGTGGATCAACCACAGTCATCGATCTTTGAATCGATGAGATCTAACAGTCTAGACTAGTTGCGGTATTGTAAATAACATGTAGTTTAATTATCTCTTCATGCTCCGCAATCAGTCCCTACCCTTGATCTGACGCTTGCGTATCCAATGGTCTTGGGTTTTCAAGTGGGGATTTTGACCCCGATCACGTTTCTGCATTGTGCTTTCCCTTATGAGCTTCATGTGCATCATCGATTGTTGACATCAATGAAGTATGTCCAACAAGATCCCCCTTTTTCATTGAGGGAAACACTCTAACTTCATACATACTACCCCTGTGATGATGTTTTTCTCTATGAAGTTACTCTCCCCCTTTGACATCAATGGAAAAGGGTTGCTCCCCCTAGGGTAATTCTCTGTATGTCTATATGTTGCTGACTAGAATCTGAACTCGGGTAACTCCTCTTGCAATCATAATTTTCCTGTCATAAATGAATGACTCCCCCTATCAATCTTCTCTCTCTACTTCTAACTTCTCTTCCCTTTTGTTTCTGAAAGGGCAATTCTTCTTGACAAGATCTCTCCCCTGTCATTTATATAGGATGCCATGTATACCACTATATACATCCTACTGTTTCTATTGTGGATATTGTTGTCCTACTGGAACACTGAGCAACTGAATCTTATATTTTTCAAACGACCTTTCAACCTGTCCATTGATTCTCATCGATCTCTAACCAGATGTATATGTCTTTATCCAAGATGCTTCTTTAATGTACACTGCTTCTTAAAGTCACCTAAGAGACTTTATATTTTGCTTTCCACATGACTTATCTTGCCGATAGAATGTATTCTATTCAACTAGAATTGATCTAGTTGTCCAACGAACTTAGGCACACATCAACCAACCAATATATCTTTCAGATTTTCTCTGTCATAACCACTATCTCTGAAATTTTGGTTTCCAGTCTTTTCATTTTCAGATTTGTACTCCATCTATCTTCATCATCACCTCACTGCTACAGAATTTTCCATTCATTCCATTTCTTTCTCACATAGTAACTTTTATTTAGGGTTTTGTCCACTTGTAACCATTCTGAGACAAATACATAACCTGCACTGTTCTTGGGAAGACAAAGACCCACAATAAACTATGTCAGATCTTGCATAGAGTTATATCATTAAACCATGATGCTTCAATGCTCATCGGAGCATCAACGAGAATGAATTTTAGCTCTTCCCTAATTTTTCCTTCCCTTCTTTGTTTTTTAGTTTTTCTTTGAGAAGGAGTTTCAGTGTACCATTAAAATAGGATTAATTTTTTTTTGAGATAATCATCACTCAATTCTTCTGGTTGATCCACTATTGAAGATTCATCATCAACATCACTATTATGTGCACCAGAAGTTTCTTTATCCTTGTCTTGAGAATATTCCTCTATTAATTTCCATTTGTTGGGTGATGGATAATCTTCTTGTGTGACATTATCAAGTTTTGGAGTTGTGTCAGATTTATCTTTAGGAGTTTTCATATCTTGAGTTTGATCTACTTTGTATGCATATCTTTGATTATTATATTCCTTATTAGAATTTTTACCCACTAATCTCTTATTCTTAACTTCGTTAATTTCAGGAGCAATATTTTCATCATCTTTCTTATTTCGTACTTCGGATTTTCTTTTCCATGTCTTCTTATTTTGTTTGTTAGGGTTTCCTATTTTTAGGGATTGCATCAATAATCTACATTCTTTGGTTTTATGACCATAGTTGTTGCATTTTTTACATTCAATATTGAAGTTTTGCAAAGGAGTAAATGAGTTGTAGTTTCTCTTCTCTGTATTGTACCTATTGTTCATATATCTATTGAAATTTCTATTATTGTATTGTCCATAAGCTTTGCAGTGTACTTCCTTAAGTTCAAAATTATTGCAAGAGTAACAATATCCAATAAATAGATATTTAGGGGGATTCCTTCCGATGATTGTATTTTTCTTGTCATTGTTTACTCTAGTAGGGAGTATTGATTTATGTTTATGTGTAATAGTTTTCAATGGTATCATTTTTTCCTCATTATCCTCTTTTTTAAATGAATTTTTCAGAGTATTTGCATAACTAATTTGTTTCTTGACAGATCCTTGTAATGTAGCAGTTGAGTCTTGAGTGTATCCCAAACCAGTCTTGTTGTTTGGTGACCTTTGAATACTGAGAATTTCATCCAAGATTTTTGAACTATTTTCAAATTGTGATCCCTTATTTTCTTTCTCAATTTCACCTTTTAGCAGCTTAATCTCAGCGTCTAGTTTCTCACATACTTGTTTCTTATCATTAAGTTGTTGTAAAATGACTTCTCCAATTCTATTAGTTTCCAGGAGCTGGGACTTTAAATCACTGATGATTTTTTCCGACTCTTTGATGGTTTTGGAAACTTCTCTCTCTCTTGATTTAGTAGCTTATTTAATTTCTAGAAGCTCTTCCCTTAGTACCCTGTTTTGTTTTTTGCTTTTTCTTAGTTCTTCAATCACACTAAGGATTTATTCTTCTAAGTTTACTTCTTCTTCATCTTCCGAATTAGTATCATGTTGAGTTTTTATCCCCATAAACAAAAGCTCTGAATCTTCATCTTCACTCATGTATGAAGAGTTGATATCTTATTTAGAGTAGAAGTTTTTCTTTTTCTTATAAAATTTCTTCTTGTATTGGTTTTCCTAGCTGTGAACTTCATCATTTTCCTCCTATGTGGGATAGGGACACTTATTGGCAAAGTGTCCAATTTTGCCACAGTTAAAACATTTTAGAGGAATATTCCCATTGTATTTCCATGTCCCTTTCTTGAGTTTCTTTATGAAGTTGGTAGTTTCCTCATCAGATATATCTGATAACTCATCATTAGTCTTTTGCTCCTGCCTCATTTTAGATGCTTTAAAGGTTGTTTCCTTTTTTGATGATTTATCATTCCCTGTTCTCATTTCATATGTTGTAAAAATTCCATTGAGCTGATCAACTGTGAGTGTGTCAAGATCAGACCTATATTCAATTGTAGATATCTTGGCATCATATCTCATAGGCAATGACCTTAGTATTTTTTTCACAATAGGTTTATCTTCAAGTTGTTCTCTCGCTGCTCTGATTGAACTGACCACTTCATCTACCCTATGGAAGTATTCAAAAATGTTTTCTTCTTATTTCATTTTCAGATTTTCAAACAGAGTTCTATAGGTCTGTAGTTTGGCTTTCTTGACTTTGTCATCTCCTTCATATACAACCTCCAACTTGTCCCATAGTTATTTGGCTGATTTACAATGCATAACCTTCACACATATAGAATTAGTCAACCCTCCTAGAATTCCATTGACTTCTCTTGAGTTGTCATTACATATTTTCTTGTCTGCAGTGTCTGTGAGTGGAGAAGTTGGTGTAGTGTAACCATCTTCAACAGATTTCCAGATATCAAAACCAAGAGCCAACAAGAAGTTTTTCATTCTTACCTTCCATAGAGCATAGCCTCCTCCATTTAACAATTGTGCTTTTTTGTTAGACATTCCCTCTTGTTGATGCATCTTAAAGATCTGCCTTTCAGTTGTTAGACTGTGTTGAAGGCACCCGCTCAGATACCAAATGTTGGAATACTGAGAGGAGGGGATGAATCCGTATTACCTCTTCCTAACAATTAACAATTACTTTTTATATTTTATTGATCACCACAACAAATTAACAATGAATTGTATGCAAAATCAATTATATAAATATATTTAACATCAATTACAAGGTTTTATAAAGAATAGTGAAGGACACCAATCCTCTTTAGAGCATGAACTATAGGAGACAGAGATCCCCTTCTTTAGGGCACCAACCCTAGGAAGCACCAACTCCCTCGTATTTAGGGCACCAAACCTAGGAAGCATCAACTCCCTTGTATTTAGGGAACCAACCCTAGGAAGCACCAACTCCCTTGTATTCAATTTTCTTAATAAGTATATGAACCCTTCTATGCTCCTACCTTCCACCCTCACTTCATAAGAACCAATAGTTCATCTTCTTAGACTCTACTCTTGTTCTTATCTTCTTATCTGGACTGCAGAGACACTTTCTTCTCATCACTCCTTCTCGTTCATATACTCTTCCAACTTGTGTGAGCTATGAAACATTATGTTCCTTTGTTTGGACCATCACACCTATTCATTTTAACATTAACAATAATCACTTTTATTATTCAAACATTTATTGTTAATTCTTTTAATTTAGTGAGAGTGCTTTTCATAAATTGATCACAGATATGGATCAATTTATTTTTAACTCGATTCCATATTCCTGAAAATATTTTTAGAAACCGATTTCTATAGAGGTTCTTCCTTCAAACCATTTATATGCGACCACAGGCACAAAACCACAGGCTTATTACTTTAAGCACTGCCTTCTTGTTTTTCCCTTTTCCTTTTATCCCCCATATGTCTAGTGTTGTGACCATGTTCTTCAAGACTTCAGAACTTTGCAACCTTTCAAATATCCTGAATCAAATTTCACTGAAACAGATCGGCCGGTCAATATTCAATCCTCCATTCAGATGTATGATCCAAGCTTATCAGAGGCCTTTCAAATAAATTGTCGGTTGAGACTTGATCAACAATTTAATGGACGGTTCTCGTTCATTTTAGAACTTTGGGACTTCGGGCATTTGCTAGTGGTGAAACTTCCGAAGTAAAAACTCTTAGAGTGACATAACTTGTTGATTTCACTTGTTGATGTGGCAGTGACTGAGTGGCTTCTCACTTAGATTTGTGACTCATGCATACCTAAAATACCAATTATACTTTGACACTTGTCTTTATCTGATTACACCACGTTTCCTTGCTGACGTATATCTCCTTATGTGGCACACGTTGTTCTCTTGGATATAACGATCAGGATAATTCCCCTAGTGTTCCTTAGATCATACGACTCATGTTCACTTCTGGACTTCGGCCTTTGGGACTTCGGGTTATTTTATTTCTGCACTTCCCAATTCTCCCAAAGTGAGATTCCCCGAAGTGTAAACCTTGAGTAACTTGAATTCATATAATGGTCATTCTTTAACCCAAAAAGGATTAACATGATCCAATGGCTGTCGGAAATTTGGCTATTCGGGATATCGAGACTTTGGCCTTGCTTATCCTATCCTTCTACTTTCCTGGATCTGACGGTCATGATATCTTATTGGAACAAAATATAATATTGGCATAGCACATATTTCAACACTATATGCTAATGTTAGAGCATCACAATAGACATCAGAAGTGGGAACACTAGTAAATCATGGAATAATAGGATTTGTTGTAACATCACCTATTGGAACTACAATGAAAACATAACCAACACAACTTCTTGGAACACATGCTAATCCTAGAGATAAACTTCTTAGAACACTAGAATATTTTGGTGCATAGATTCTTGGAACAAAAGGATATATTATAACACTAGTATTAAGAACGCTACCAAATATCAAAACACAAGTTATAGGATCATCACTCAATGCTATAGGACATCACCCAATGTTAATAGGTTAGGGAGTATGTAGGTATTCACAAAAAGTAGCACTTCACGATGCTCATGACCGATCATAATATTACGTTAGTTGGTACCATAGATTTCTATGATTCAATATCCATATATCTATGTTTGGAAAATTGAGCTTGAAACCTAAACTACATGTTTTCGAGACACCACTTTCCAAACACGTGGAAAACTGACCTGACTTGTCACATGCCTCAGAGGCTCGGAATATGCAGCAAAATGAGAACCCGGTGAATTAAGAACCTAGGTCGTCGAGCAGATAAGTTTGGTGCACTATAAACACAGTCACTAGAGGAGGTGCAAGGACAAGGGTGGATGTGAATGGATTTGAACATGCACATATCAAGAAAGAAATTCTAGGAGTGCCTAAATTTGATTATTCCCATCAGAAATAATTCTTCAAAGGTACAATGAAGATGTTGAGGAACATGGCTACACCTGAAACTTTAGGAATTGTGCACAAGAACCTTTTCTATTTTCTTCATGTCATCAACCCCCCGAGAGGGTTGCAGAAGGATCCCAACACCGTGACTTTGGAGTGGTTGTTTAAACTCAAAGAAATACTGAGAGGGGGGACTGAATCAATATTGTATCATATTTTACTAATTTATTTCCTTTTAATGAATAATGTTATTTAGAAGTGCTTACTTAATCATAAATACATGCAAAAATCAAAACAACACAGAGAACATAGTACATCGATATTTTTATGTGGAAACCCAATGTAGGAGAAAACCACAGAACATGTTTCTTTATGTTCTTCTGCAAGTACCAAATTACAATTTATAATTTTTATACTTGACATGCACCCACCCGTTGGAAATAATAAGGACACCAATCCTCTCAGGAACCAACTTGTTGCATATAATGAAGACACTAGTCCTCTCAGGAACCAACCTTTCGTAGATAATGAAGACACTAGTCCTCAATGAGCTTCGACTCACCCTAGCACCACGCAACCACCCTGATTTCAGTTAATTAAATTCTTAAAGAACTGGACCTTTTCATGACTTTTCTCTACAATTAAGTACAACTGATAGATCTCCATTTCATTTCTTTTGAATAGTTATAGGACCTTTTTACCTCACTTTATCAGTGCATCAATCAAATAGAGCACGTCATTATTTATAATGTTTTTTCCTGAATTCCCCTTCCTGTATGTGGACGCATAACAATTACATTGTGGAAATATTTTGACTAGATCAAAGTCCTATCAGTTACACTTCTTTCTAAATAAAGTATGTAGATGCATGTTAGTTACATTGTGGACATATTTTGACTATATCAAAGTCATTTCAATTAAAATTTTCTCTAAATAAAATATGTGGATGCACAAGAGTTATATTATGGACAAATCATGACCAGATCAAGATCCAGTTATAGATAGACATTTTTTGACTGAATCAAACAGACCAAATCTTCCTACAAACAAAGGATCTCTAGCTCATTTCCAACAACAAAATTTATTATTACCAGATAATCTCCTCATGAATGATGCAACAAGTCACATTTTGGTCTATAGATCATCTATTATGCATATAGAATAAGATCCCAAAGCTCAAGTTACAATTCTTCATCCTATCGCACTTGCATTGCAGTGTGCTCACCCAATCGCTTTGTTCATCTCATTGCATTCCACTCTATCACTTGTTACATGGGATTCATTTCGTCACACTCTACTACACCATTCATCGCATTGTCTCAAGGCACCTTGCATAATTTCTTCTGCACAATCTTCCACACAGTCTGTCTCAGTCCATTCTGTCACACTAGTTTTGTCTTGGAACACTCCACTACACCGTTCTTTGCACTGGTTCAAAGCACCCTACATATTTTATTCTATGCCATTGATCCTTCTCTACCCTATTGTTCCTTTCATCCTTCGATCCTTCTTCTCACTTATGTTTTCATCCTTTCATGACATCCTCTATTTATGCACCATACTTTGTGCCATACTTTCTGCACTATATTTGACCATGTCTATTTGGGGCTTTTGATCACAAGGGTGAGAAAAAAAGAGACCCCTTTGATTGCCTTGGTAAGCCAACAAAGCAACATAGGAAAATGGTTAGTAGGTTAGTGAACCCACAAGATATAAATCAAGAAAGTAAAGAAAGATATAAATAACAAACAATGGAAACTAAACTAATCAAATATTAACAGAGGATGCAAGAAAGGGATTCTTGACATCGATTTGATCAAAAGGGTATGAGGGAGTGTATGGAGGGAAGGTAGATGAACTGGTGACATGGAAAAATATAAATATGTATGGGATGTAAGAACTTCCCTTGGTTGGGGAAAATGAGATGATGGCAGTAACTGTAAAACATGACCTAGTGTCAGGGGGACGACCAGATATTATGTAAACTATATTGAATGTGTAAGACTGCAAGGGAGTGTATGACAGGTCAAAATATAGATATTGAGGACAAGGGCGTCAGTGATAGTCGTTATTTGTCTATGGTAGAGATATCTTTGAATATATGGTGATGAAAATGAAATTCCCCAACCAAGGGCGAGATGGGTTGTTGTGTGCCAAGGAAAAAGATGCCACCAATTGCAATGGAAAAAAAATGTTCTACCTGTTGAAACTTGAAATGTGCCTTATATAATTACCAAATAAATAGAGAATAATTGGGTTGAAATTACACGTAGAGAGATGGGTGCCCTAGTGAAGAATGGCCTGGCCTCTTGTGGCACAAGTAGGGGAATGTAATTGATGATGGGTGGAGGCCCTAGAGGTGGGCTTTTGTACTAGGTAGATGGATGGAAGATGAAATTGTAGATGCGAAATTGATATTGGATAATATGGAGGGTTAATGATAATTCATAGGTGTATTTAATGTACAACCAAGAACATGATGTGGGAGTCCACAATGGGGTGGTTAGCATGATGATGAGGAAGAAGTATGAGATTATTACGTTGGGGTGTAACACTACCAAGACTCCCAATCCTAATGGATAAAAAAACATGAGTGTCAATATTCCAAGGAATAAATATACGTGGGACAACTCATGGAGGTGAGAATTCTATCGGTTAAGAATACCTGAGTGCAAAGGAGGTGATGGTACCACAGAGTCGGGTGTGGGGAAACTAAGGATAAATGTCAAGGGGTGTAACTGGGATATGCATATGTTTGCAGAGGGTGTGAGTGCATGCCGGTTTTTAACATATACCTTAAGGGGCCATAGGGCGGACAAGACTGAATGAGTTATATATTGTTGTACCAAGTACTTCCACACACAAACATCAAATACCCGAAGTGAAAAATATTTGATGATAAACAACATATGATGATTATTTGATATAAATGATAATGAGAAAGCATACTTGATATTTTTACATTAGTGGGAAAAATGGTCCCTTGTTGAAAATTTTGGGTGCCCCTAGAAGGAGGCCAAGTAATCCTAGTAAAGGTAATCCATGAAGGAGGGTGGGGAATGATGAGTTCCTAGAAAAAGGCACTCCCTAAGGAAGATCAAGGAACCATGGGTTCTCGAACAAGGCCCTCCCTAAGGGAGGCCAAGGAATGATGGGTTCCTGGAAAGGCACTCCTTAAGGGAGGCCAAGGAATGATGGGTTCCTGAAAAAGACACTCCTTGATCTAGGTGGATATTCGTGGGCACCCACCTATTCCAACTGGCTCCTCTTGATAGTTTTTAGTTCAACACATTCTTTTGTATTTCTTTGTAATTGTATGTTCTATACTTTCGGGGTTGTTTGAAGCCCTACACATGTTCCAAGGGAATATTGGTGGCCTCCCGCCTAATCCAACTGGCTTATTTTGTATGTTTTCATGTCAGCACATCTTGTTGTACTTCTAGGGCCGTTTTGGGGCCCTAAAAAATGTTTTTTTGGCTCACCACAATCAAACTATCAACATAGTTAGAGTTTGATAATGTAATATGTATCTCTCTAAAATACCTTTCAAACCAACTATCACATGCCTAAAACGGAGGTCGTATGCAAAATTTACAACCCTGGGAAATTGAGGTACCAACTTACCCATAGGGGCCCACATAACGTTTGGCGTTTCATCTCCTAGGGTTAGGTTTTAGGATGTCTAGGGTTTTGGAATTCATGAGTAATATTAAAAAAGCCTCTAGATCCTTATTTTAATCATTCTTCTCAGACGGATGCATGCAATAGCCAAATATCTTCTCAACGATAGCTACCACCATTCGAGCAAGTGTTTCAGTTTTGCAGTTTTACAGTTTCAACCTATTTCGTTTATTCAATAAAAGATATTGTTCACTGGATACATGTGTTGTTCTTCATATCTATGTGTTTATTGTATTCAGTCTATTAATCATTTTGTTCTACTCCTAAATCCAAATCAGTGGTATCAGAGCCGTCTGCTCTTCATTTATTTTTGTTTGTGCATGTCCCCGACAAGATCTGGGTACAAGAAGTTGGGACTCGAACCAATCGATTCATTGGAATATCAGTCATGCTGAGCCCAACAAAAACCCATGGGGGATGAAAATAAAGATGATGGAGTAGGAGATAATTTTAAAATGTTTCTCAAGGAAGACCTCACATGACAAAGGAGCAAATAGATGGACAAATTTGCGCAGATCCTTCTGTGGTTTCCCACAGGAGAAGCATCTTCATCAAGCAACCATGCAACCCCCTTCAAGGTACAAGTAAATTTTGATATTCCATTATTTGAAGCACTGATATATGCGGATGTTGTAGATAAATGGTTGAATCTTCTCGAAGGGTATTTTTCGGTCCACAATTTTTCCGATAGAGAAAATATTACTTTTTCACTCCTTAAGGGCGACCCCCATGTTAAGGAATGGTGGGATACTTACTCGAAGCAAAGGGCCATAGAGGAATCTGCAATATTTTTGGTTTCCCCTACATGGGATTCCTTCTGGGATGCCATTAAAGAACAATTATACCCCATTGGAAGCTACGAGGACCAGTACACCAGATGGACCACCCTCCATCAAGAAAGGGACCAGACAATACCTTATTTCACCAATATTTTCCATACCCTGTGCACCAAATAGGGTATCAAAGACTTTGATGGTGATCAAATACCGTGGTTGTTTTCATAGATACAATCAAACAAAAATGGAGCTTCTAGACATCACCTCCTTGGGTATGGATTATAGATATGTTGTCACGATCGAGCATAAATTTAAGTAGCAGAGGCGAGACTTTGGATCTGTAATATTCTCACAGCTGAAGAAGGGTAAAGGCAGCCCCAATCCACACAATAAGGGATAGAGAAAAGATGGCCACTCTCAGGGCAACGATTCCAAGACACAACATAACAATGGAAATGAAAATATGAAGAAGGACATGGGAAAATGGTGTGAATACCATAAAATCCCTGGGCACAACACTGAAGAATGTTGCTCCAAGTAGTCACTCGTGGCCGAGCCCAGGGCATCCGAGGTCGATTCTTACTCTGAATCAAATACAGAAGAAGAGAATCGGATCATCAATGTTGAACCTAGTGCCACTATCGCTACAACCAAAGTCCATCCAAGTGAACCAGAAGAACCAAAGGAAGGGGAATGCCTCTTTCACTCATAGATGTGTGTAAAGTGGGCTCTGCTCCATTTCATTGCCGATAACCATAGTAAGAAGAACTTGATATCAGTAGAGTTCATCAAGAAATTTGACATGTCAACTACACCGCACCTGTAGCCCTACACCATCGACTAGATTCACTAAGGAAGAGATATTTGTATCAACCAACAATATCTTCTTCCCTATGACATCAAGCCTTTCAAAGACAAGATATTGTGTGATATTGTTCCCCTTCAATTTTTTCATTCTTTTTTAGGAAAACCATATTTGTGGAAACATCATGTTGTGTATGAGTCTAGACCCCGCAAGGGTAGACAATTGTACAAGATACCATAGGTAGCACCACCTACTATTATTTTTTTAATCTCTGCTAAGCAATGTAGTAAGGTCATTTCACAGACCGGGAAGTTTGTCTTATTTTTTATCCATGCTCACAGTATGCAGAAGGTCACCACCAAATTTTTGGCCTCTACATAGAGCCTCTCTTTGTAGTAGAAGAAAATGGATGAGATCGTGGAAGAGTACAGAGACATCTTCTCCTCACCGACCAGGGTACCAACGCACTGCCAAGTCAAGCATCCAATTTATCTAACCCCTATTTCACCTCTACCTAATGGACCAGTCTATCATTGCTCACTGATGGAAAATGACAAAATCAAGTGTCAGATACAGACCCATTTCCTCCCCTTGCGGAAGCCTGATTGTACTAGTGCAGAAGAAGGACAGGACCTGGCGACTTTGCATTAATTACAGATCATTAAACAAAATCACAGTCGGGAACCAATACCCAATTCCTAGGATTGATGACCTTCTTGACCAACTCAAGGGGAAAAATATCTTCAGCAATATCGACCTAAAGTATGTCTACCACCAGGTTCCCATCGAACCAACTAATGTATGGAAGACAAATTTCAAATATAAAGGTCTCTTCAAATGGTTGGTCATGCCATTTCGCTTAACAAATGCACCAACCACTTTCATGAGGTTGATGGATGATGTATTGAGACCCTTCACCAATTCTTTTTTGGTGGTATATTTGGATGATGTCCTCAACTTCAACAGAACTTGGGAGGAGCATATGTAGTATATTCAACAGGTTTTGAGCACTCTGTGGCAACACTAGATATATGCCAACTTGGAAAAATGCTCCTTTGGCATGAACATGGTCCAATACTTGGGATACATTGTTGATGAGCATGGGATACATGTTGATACAACTAAGATCCAAGTCATCCATGAATGGCCAGCCCCAACCAAACTAATCGAACTTTAGATCTTCTTAGGACTGGCCAACTTCTACCAATGGCTCATGTTGGGATTCTCCCATATTTCATGGGCCCTCATCCAAGTGACCAAGGGTGGTGGAAGGGAAATTTTTGTGTGGGGGAAGGAAAAACAATGAGCATTTGATGATTTGAAGCATCCCTTGTGCTCATCTCTAGTACTCTCCTTGCCTGATCTGCAACAACAGTTCGATATGGAGATTGATGCATCTCACTATGTTGTAGGCAAAATTATCACTCAACACATTCATCTATTGGCATACCATATTGAGAAACTTTCATATACTGTCTGGAAATACCCCACCTATGACAAGGAAATGTATTCCATTGTACAAGCTTGTCGTTAATGGAAACATTACATTCTGGGAAAGGAGATGATCATCCACACTGATCACAAGCCTTTGCAGTTCATATAGACACAGGGGAAATTACATAACGACCGCCATCATAAGTGGTCCACCTACCTGCAACAATTCCATCTCAAAATCAAGTATAAGACATGGAGCACAAATCGTGTCGTGATTGCCTCAGTCGACCTCTCATGGCTGCACTCACCACTGTGCTCCATTCCTATGGACATGAGGCATCTGAGTGGCCCCAACTTTATTAGTAAGATTTGGACTTCCCCACCACCTATTAGCTCTTATGTACATGCGTGAATACCACCAATTTTCATATTTAGGACAGACTATTATGCCATCTGGTCCATATCTATGTTCCTGCAAGAGAGCATGCAAAGATGATTTGGGAAGCCCACTACAGTCAGATGGAAGGACATTTTGGTGTGGAGAAAACTATGGTCATTCTACAAAAACATTTTATTGGCCAAAACTTCAATAGAATGTCAATAAGTATATCGTATCTTGCACTGCTTGTGCCATTTCCAAGCCAACCATCAAGAAGAAAGGCTTATACACCCCTCTTCTTACTCCCGAGAAGCGTTGGGAATCCATATCGATGGATTACATGTTTGGCCTTCTGTCCATCAAGAAAGGAAATGATTGTGTATTTGTGGTCATTGATCGGTTTTCGAAGATGGCCATCCCCACAACCTGTAATAAGAATATCACAACGATAAATACTTCCAAGCTCTTCTTCGAATGAGTGCAGGTCCATTTTGGGATACCACTGACAATCATCTATGACTGGGACAAAATATTCCTTATCACATTTTGGTCGAGTCTCTAGTCACTGTTGGACACCAAGATCACTAAATACACTTCTTTCCACCCCAGAACTAACGGCCAAACAGAGGTTGTCAATTAGATGATTGTGCACATCTTGTGCATGTACAACTCTAAGAATCCATGTGCATGGGATGAGAGTCTCCCCTACGTTAAACACAGTCACAATAGGGCTCTCCATATATCCACCATCCATAGCCCATTTCATGTGAGGTTGGGATTCCAACCCTTGGGTCCCATTGATGTTGCACTACCGCTTGCAACCACATAGAAAGACTCTTCCCATGTTCATTCTGAGACCGACAAAGACACCATATTCATTGAGAGGATTCATCACATCTGCCAACAAGTCCACGCGATTTTGCAGAAAGCCAATGCTAAGTACAAGTAGCGCCATGATTAACAAAGGGTACCGCACCAGTTTCAGGTTGGAGATAAATTCTGGTTACATTTTTAGAAGGAGCGTCTTACAGGGTCCCATCGGAAGATCCTCCCACTTCACTATGGGCCTTACACTATCACCAAGGTTGTGGGTAGCAATGATTTTGAGCTCAACACTCCACCCTTCCTTGGCTTGCACCCAATATTCAATGTTGAACTCCTTCAACCATATTTTCCATGATTATTGGACACTTCAGAGATTGCAAAACAACTGACACCAATAGAGCTCAACCCTGAATACATGGAACAAGAATCCACTGATCATATCGTGGACACATAGGTCAAGGGAACTCACCAATAGAGGATCCATCTTTATCAGGTTGTCAAAGCATGTCAACTCCTACACCAAGGAAAGTGGCTCACCTAGGCCCAAATTCAGAAGAAGTTTCCTCACCTGCTGGGGGAACCCAATGAAATAGAGAAATTTTATTCCTAAGGGGGGAGAACTGATCCAGGTGGATATTGGTGGCCACCCACTTATTCCAACTGGCTCCTCTTGATAATTTTTATTTCAACACGTTCTTCTATACTTCTTTGTAGTTGTGGGTTCTACACTTCCAGGGTTGTTTGAATCCCTACACATCTTTCAGGTGGATACTGGTGGCCTCCCACCTAATGCAACTATCTTATTTTGTATGTTTTCATGTTATCACATCTTGTTGTACTTCCAAGGATATTTTGGGGCCCTAAATAGTGTTTTTTTGGCTCGCCATAGTCAAACCATAGAAAGAGTTAGAGTTTGATGGTGTAATGTCTATTTATCTAAAAGAAATTTCCAATGGGCTACCACGCACCTAAAACAGAGTTCGTATGCAAAAGTTACGACCCAGGAAACTTGAGGTACCAACTTACCCATAGGGGCCTGCATAAATTTTGGTGTTTCATCTCGTAGGGTTAGGTTTTTGGATGTCTAGGGTTTTTTCATTCATGAGTAATATAAAAAAGGCCTTTAGAGCCTCATTGTAATCATTTGTCTTAGACAGATGTGTGTAGCAGTGACATATCTTCTTAGAGATAGCTACCACCATTCGAGCAAGTGTTTCAGTTCTGTAGTTTTACAGTTTCAACCTATTTGATTTATTCAATAGAAGATATTGGTCACTGGATATCTGTGTTGTTCTTCATATCTCTGTGTTTATTGTATTCAGTATGTTAATCAGTTCATTGCTCTCCTAAATTTGGATCACTCCTTGAAGGAGGCTAGGGAACCATGGGTCCCCCCCCCAAAAAAAAGGCACTCCCTAAGGGAGGCCAAGGAATGATGGTTTCCTGAAGAAGATACTCCATGAAGGAGGTTGGGGAACCATGGGTTCCTGAACAAAGCACTCCCTAAGGGAGGCCACAAAACAATAGGTTCCTGAGAAAGGCACCCCTTGAAGGAGGTTGGGGAACCATGGTTTCTTGAACAAGGGAATCCCCAAAGGAGGAAACAAAACAATGAGTTCATGAAAAAGGCACTCCTTGAAGGAGGCCACAAAACACTGAGTTCTTGAAAAAAGAACTCTCTGAAGGAGGGTAGGGAACCATGGGTTCCCGAACAAGGCCCTCCCTAATGAAGGCCATAGAATGATGGGTTCCTGAAAAAGGCACTCCTTGAAGGAGGTCAGGGAACTATGGGTTCTTGAAAAAGGCACTCCCTGAAGGAGGTTGGGGAACTATGGGTTCTAAAACAAGGCACTCCCTAAGGGAGGCCTTGTTTCCCGATGGGGGGAACTGAAAATGACTAAGGCTAAAAATTCCTTTCCACAAGAAGTAATAAAAATACCTTGTTGGATCATTCTAATTAGGCCATGTGGCATGTAATCACATGATGTCTGGGGGCACTGGACACAAGGTGGTTCTATAATGGTTCCCATGAAGGGTATATTGTGAGTTGGTGTTGTGTCAAGAGTTAGGTCTTATGGGACCAAGGTGGGAAGTGGAACTGCCCCCTGTATTATGATATGATGACTGGGGAAGGGTTGTTTCCAAATATTCAAGATTATGGACCAAAGTTAAAATAATAGAGAGTTTAAAGTTCAACATCCACAAAAGAGGATTTGAAACAATGTATCAGATCCATTATTTTGTGTAATATCTAGTGGGGGGTTTGGAAATTTAAACTATGGCAACATCTACTATATGGGCATGATTGATCATCATGGAACTGGATTCCTTGATATAACTGTCAATCACAAGAGATGATGTTATTTGAGAGGGCGTCATGACCTTATCAAGGGAGATAATATTAGAGGGTGCACTAGTTGAATTGTTAGGACCCTACCAACAGTGAATAGGAGAACCTAGATGGAGGTTTTCACTAGAATCATTGAAAGAAGTAGTGGCCTCAAATAATTCATTGTCTTATGGGAAGAATGTAGTTGATATTTCATGGTTTCTTTTGGGTTTGGGGCAAGAAACATGCATGGATTCCCCCAAGTATGAATGAATCCACCCATCCTCCAATCCCAAGTGGTGAGAAGAGGGTTATAGAGGAATGGGATCATTTTAGGGGGTGTGGATGTTACATGACTAGTGGAAGTGGACACATAGTGCATGTACTCAATGTGAGCAACATGATGTGAGATGCGATCACGTGAATCATGAGGGGGGGGGGGTCAGTGTAGGAGATTTGATTGATGGTGATGATGCATCCCTCATGTGGGAATATCATGACTTGAAAGAGTGAAGACACCATAACACTCATGACATAGATGAAATCACAACCCAGGATAATATTTTAATCCACTGAACCATCCATGACAACAACATTAATAAATATCGTCTTGCCACATAAATCAATGGGGAGATTAGGTAAGATCCCTAAGGGGGAACAAATTCTACCATCAAAGTCTCTTAACTCAATTAGCTATGGGATAAGAGTAGGGGATCCTAGTTGTTTCCAAAATGACGAGGACATAATACATGAGGATTCCCCGTCATCTACTATACACCGATAAATTGTATAGTTTTTAACGAAGATCTGTATTTGGAATAGGGTAGAAGATGGAAGTCATACTTGGATAATTTGATCCCAATCAAAGGTGATGACCCGTGATAGGTGTGGGTACACACTTCCATTTTCTTGACAAGGATAGGGTCTAGTATACATTGTGGTACTAGAGGTGGAAGGGGTTCCCCCAAGTCTACATGATTGAGCATAATTCGTGAGGTAGATTGGGTGTAAGGTGGGGTTACCCATGTGAGGGTTAAAAAATGATGTTGTGGTGCATGGAACCTCACCTGATGGAGTAATGGGTTCATTTTTGGTGAGGGGATACGTCGAAGTAGTGTAAGGATAACTATTAAGTTTATTATGTTACGTGCACTCCAAAAAAATAGCTTGGACTATATCTGGAGTTAGTTCAGGGCACTGATGGGAGGGGTGACCATAGAGCTCACAAAATGGGAAAGGGTGATTATTCCATGTATGGGTGGTACATCTATGCTTGGTTAGATTGTAGCTCTGGTGGAAACTATGAGTTTTCCCATTTATACAAGCATTTCTCCCATGCCATGGGCGTTGATAGTGGGAGTTTATCTTCTTACTCCTTGTGTGTGGTGGATGGACAATATAACTAGGAGAGGGGGGGAAATTTTTTCCTAACTGGGAAGAAGAGGATGGGGTTATATATAGTGTTTTTTGTGGTACTTCCATGGTGGTTGATGGTTGACGAGCCAATTCCTAAAGAGGAAGGGCTACTAGATGGGTGGATTGTTTTGGATAGTGGTGCCTAACAAGGTGGACCCAAGAAAAGATATTCCTAAAACAATGGAACTCACTGTTGTGTGTGCTGGTTGTATTGATGTGTCAGCCAAATTAGGAACACCTACCAAGATTGGGAGGAGGTTTTTATATGTCTAGAATGATGGGGATGTTGTGGTTCAGTAAATGTGGTCTATCTCAAGAATAAATGAACAAGTTCTTCAATAAATGTGGTATATCTCAACAATGTTTTGAAAGCTATATGTAATCAATCAATGGTAGTCATACATAAACAAGTAACAACATAAGATGGTTTGGGGTTTTATCTGCACGGGGGAATACAATAAAATTCATTTTTCCTAATATACCTATCGTTCTTCCTCTCAAAAATAACTGGGCCTTCCAAAAGCATTCAACAATGGGGCATGAATCCACTAAAAGAGGAGCTAGTGAAGGTATGAATAATCAATTATAATGAGGGTTGAAGGGTTCATATCCTGAAAGGAATGACGATATTTTCCAACAACCATTCAAAATATGATTAAGGTGTGATTGCATCCCACAACCACCACCTGGGTAGATACAACCTAGAATTAGCAACTAAGTTACCTCGATCAAGCAAAACAATTAGATTTTCAGCCTCATAAATCGGTCACAGGTTGGATTCTTTCCAAGGGTTGGGTGATCCAAGGAGGCACACATAGAAAAATTGGACCTCAACCTTCAACCGTTCATGGGTGTCTCCCTACATTATGGTGTAGGAATACTTGATTGGGAGGATTTTGGTACCCTATTTTGCAACATTCTAAGTTTCAACGATAAAAGGATAGTGGGGAGTTATTTGGATACCTATCCCCAAAATTGTAACTTTGACTACAATTTTTTTTTGTCTTCCTCCTGTGGAGGTTAGAAAATGTGTTGATTATGGTTTCTTTTAGGATGTGAAAGTGGGACGTGATATTGGATTCATGGGCCAACCTAATTGATTAAAAGTGGTGTGAGAAAAATATTTTTTCAAACAAGTGAATCCCTTCTAATTCTCCTAGATCGCTTATGTGCATGAGGAGAAGAGCATACTATGGTTTCAAGTATCCAAAAAACACCTCTTGAATATGTGACGATGTGTCCAAGAAGTGATAGTGAGTGATGAATTTTTAATAAGTGAGAAAATTTTGGCATGTGGACATCACTTGGTCCTTTACAATGCTTGCTTACTTTTAACTTACTAATTTTCACAAACAATCCTTGCAAAAATTGGAAAATCCCTAGGTAACTATCATGGTGGACATGTAAGTCCATACTCTTGATATTTTAATCTCCCTATAATTTTATCTAATCTAAGAAATATTTGAAACTATCCTATATTGTAGGCATGTGGGTATGTGTGGGCCCTTACAAAATCCTTAAAATTTCTAGGTTGTTTGATCTAGAAATTTGAAACTATCCTAATTTTGTGCACATGTGGGCATGTATGGGTCCTTAAAAACCTTTTTAGATTATGTTTGAAAAATCAAAGTAAGAGGTATTGGCCTCTCCTAAAATGATTGATTTAGTTGCAAAAAATGAACAAACTAAGAGGTATTGGCCTCTCCTAAAATGATTAATTTTTAAAGGGAGATGGAGGTTTCTTAAGTAATCCATTTTTCTGATTTCCAAGATCACACAAAAGTGAGAGGAAAGAGCATGATCCAAGATTAGTAAAATAATATCCTAGTCCTAATTTATTGTGATATTTTGTAAAAGGAAAGGTTTCAATGAAATTCAATTGCTAAACTTTTAGCCATCCACATGGCAAGTAAAGAAGTGAAAGATGCAAATGTTCTTTTTAGCATCCCTAAATGTCTGTGTGTGACTAAGTATTCATGAAAGAATGAATCCCAAGCCTTGTTTTTGTGGATTTTAGAAAGTGCATAAAATAAAAGTAAGCTACTATAAAAAAATATAAAAAAAAAATGTTTTTTTTGCACAGTCGCGGGGATAAGTGTGGGTTTGGACTCGACATTCGCACAGTATGCCTGGATTTTACATTAAAAAAGCCATGAGGTTATGTGTGTTCAACGTGTCTATTCTTCTTGAGCTCATTCATAAGTAGAGAAATGGAGGGTCGTCGATTTTAAAATGAATTCAACCAACACATAAAAGAGTCTTTCTCCATGACGACAGTGACTAGATTTCCCTTCTCAAAAACCATATTAAGGAAGGTCGCCGCAGGCTCCAAGATGCATAGGGTGCGTTGATGCCTGATCGTCTCCCTCTTCTCTATATTTGGAATGAGACGTCTCTGAAGGCTGCACTATATCTAAGGTGTGACGATGCCAAAGGTCTAAAGAAAAGTTGAGCTTCACGAAAGTTCTAGAAGGGGATCGTATAGAATATGAGGTGGTCTCCAAACGGTTTGGATCTTACTCAATTTTTTATATTGTGGGGTCATCCTAATATCCTCATGCATTTCTCCTTCACATTATATAAGGAGGGATATCTCATGGAAAAGGCTAAGGTTGAATAGGCTAAGATTTGTATGGAGAAATTCTGCATCAGATCATTCTTGAGAGCTTTGCTTTAGCTCTACAAGCTACATGGTGTATCTTCTTCATTCAAAGACTTTGGAGAAAAGGTGTGTGTGTTAGAGAAAAGGGCCATTGAAAGGGGACCTTGTGACATCAAGGCTTTGGTTGTATTCTCCACTTTCCATTAATATGATGCAACAATATGTTTCTTTCCCATAAAACCATTCTTGTTTTATTGTATGATTCCTTGATCACATACATAGGTTCTTGTTGAGTATGATTTATTTCTTTCACTTTGTTGTCTTGTGTTCCTTTGCAGGTTCAATATTGCATGAGCATCATAATGGAGCGATGATGACAATGAGAAGAGGAAGCGACATTTTAACAATATGTTGCCCATCTCTTGTTAATTAGTAAATTCAGTAATTAGAACCTAGGGAAACGTCTATATTCTATTCTATTTTGTTCTAGTTCTGGGTGGTACTAGGGAGATCTATTTGTGTCCACACTTATCGATTAGTCCAACAAAATCTGTTCTGAAATATGACTGCTAAAGAAACTTCCTTTCAATGTGCACAACTGCAAGTTTCTCCCACTTTCAATGTGTGCAACTGCCAAATCAAGAAATGGCCTTTATGATGACCTACGCCCTTTCAATGTGTGCAACTGCAATATGCTCCCCCTTTCAATGTGCACAACTACGAAATCAATATGCTAAACTTCTCCCCCTTTCAATGTGCATCAACATCATGGTTTTGTTATTCTCCCCCTTTGCTAACAATGACAAGAAGAGTCTTTGGATATTATTTCCTCCAGGCCTCGTTGTGTGCACATAACCATACTTAAAAAAAATATAATCGATAGCCATTGCAAACTTCAACTGCACACATCTCCACAAAAGAAAATTTCTCCCTGATAGAGCCACGAGTGGGGAACTTTTCGAATTGATTAACTTTGTTATTTACTGAATAAAGAAAGACGAGATCACCCCCAACTTTTGTTTGAGATACTCAAAGGATTCTCTAGGTAATAGCTTGGTAAAAATATTTGTAATCTTCTCTTTGAAGGGAACATACTCTAATTTCACCACCTGATCCTGAACTTGTTCTTGAAGAAAATTATATTTAATTGGTATATGCCTAGTATTAGAGTGTTGAATAGGGTTTTTAGAGAGATTAATAACATTGGTATTGTCACACATGATGGATACATGTTGTTCATAGGGAGCTTGAATATCCTTTATATTGTGTTTAATACACAACACTTGAGTACAACATGATGTTGTGGATATATATTCGGCTTCAATTGTAGTTTGAGAAATGGAAGTTTGTTTCTTGCTGAGCTAGGATACTAAACAACTGCCACGGAAAAATGTGCCTCCACTAGTGCTTTTTCTATCATCAATACTTCCTACCTAGTCTACATCAATATAAGCTTTGAGAACAAGTTTTGTTTCTTTTGGATACCACAAGCCATAGTCAACGTTGCCTTCCAAGTATATAAATATTCTTTTAACTGCAATAACATGAGTTTCCTTAGGATTAGATTGAAATCTTCCTTCCAAGACAACTTCTTATATGATGTCAGGCCTTGAAGACGTGAGATAGAGTAAGTTTCCTATTATATAATTGTACATGGTTTGATAGATTTATGGAGCATAATCATCTTTTTTTATTTTGAAACCGGTAGTCATAAGAGTGCTCACTTGTGCACAGTTTTCCATGCCAAACTTCTTCAAGATTTCCTTGAGATATTTAATTTGAGAAATGAAAATTCCTCTTTCTTATTGATGAATCTGTAGAAAAAGAAATAAGGAGATTTATCCTAACATGGACATATCAAACTTTTGTTGCATTGCAATTTCAAAATTCTTACTCATTAGTTCATTGTTACTACCAAAAATTAATATCATCAACATATATTACAATAATTAACAGTTCATTAACTTCATCCTTGATGTATAAGATGCTTTCAATTGTTCTCTTTTTAAAACCTTGTTGGGGCAGATACTTGTTGAGTATGTAATACCAAGCTATTTGAGCCTATTTTAACCCATACAGGGATTTCTTTAATTGGTAGACATAATCCTTCTTGTAAATTAGTAGAAAACCTCTTGATTTCTCCACATAAACTTCTTCTTCAAGGTCACCATTCAAAAAATTTGATTTGACATCCATATGGTAGACTTTGAATTTTCTGTAACATGCAAAAGCCAAAAGCATCCTGACAACTTAAATTCTTGCAACAAGGGAAAAGTTTCTTCAAATTCCACTCCTTTGACTTAAGAATACCCTTTTCATACCAATCTGTCCTTGTTTCCAATTATCTGTCCATCTTCATTTAACTTGTTTATGTATACCCATTTAGTGCCAATTACATTCTTGTCAGTTGGTCTTGGGACAAGATCCCAAGTATTATTTTTCTCTATTTGTTCTAGTTATTCATTCATGGCTTTGACCCAATGGTCATCCTGACTTGCTTGCATAAAGAAAATTGGTTCACTCATGGATAGTAGTGCAAAATTTGAAGAACTAGATATATCTATATGTTTTCTTCTATTTTGTACACTTGCTTCCTCGTTTCCAAGAATAAGACTTTCTAGATGATGTTTTTTAATGTACCTTGATGGGGTGTTTGGTTGTGATGTCTCCATTATCTCTTCTTCCTCAGATCCTCTTATTCATGATACTCGTGTATTCCACCTGCTTGTGGTTTATTTCTGATTCATTCATCATATGAATCATCATGGTGTTGGTGTCTCTCTGGATGAAGTGGTCTCTCATCTACGTTTACATCTATAATTTAAACTATTTTGTGGAGTCTTTTATTGTAGCATTTGTATCCTTTACTTTAGGAGGATTATCCTAACAAGATACCTTCATAAACACTAGAATAAAACTTACCTAAGCTATCTTCATTTGTTTTAATGTAGCATTTGCTTCAACAAATTTTGAAGTGCTTTATTGATGTTGGTTTTCCATGCCATAGCTCATAAGGGGTTTTATCACAGTTTACTCTTATGTGCACTTTATTGAGAATGTTAACAACAATTTGAACAACTTATCACCAAAATGTTTTAGGTACTTATGATTCATCAAGCCTGGCCTTGGCCATTTATTGAACTATTCTATTCATCCTTTCTACTACTCCATTCTATTGAGGGGTTTTGACAATATCAAATAGTCTCTTGATCCCATGCTTTTCAAAGTAACTTTTGAATTCATCAGAGGTGAATTATCCTCATCTGTATGATCTTAGGAACTTTATTTTTAAATCCATTTTAATTTCTACTTGTTCTTTGAAGATTTTAAATTTTTCAAAAGCCTCAAATTTATGCTTCAAAAATCCAATCCAAGTCATTTTGGTATAGGCATCAACCAAAAAAATGAAATATCTTTCACCTCGAGGTGATTTTGTACTAGTGGGGCCACATAGATCTGATTGAATCAACTCAAGAGGTCGAGTGGAGGAGTGTTAGCTTACCTTGAATTGAACTCATGATTTCTTTCCAAATTGACATGACTTAAAGACAATATTCTCAGGTTTGGAAATCTTGGGCATATTTCTCACAACATATTTTATTCCTATATTAGCAAGCTGATTAAAAATAATATGGCCTATTCTTTTGTGCCAAATCCAACTCTCATCAATTTTAAGAATGCAACATTTTTATTTTCCTTCTAGAACATACACATTTCTTGATGTTCTGATTGTCTTGACAACAATCTTTCATGTATTCATATCCATTACTTTACAACCTTTTGAATGAAAGAGAACATTGTTTCCTTGGTCACACATTTGACTTACACTCAACAAGTTATGTTTTAGACCATCTACACACAACACATTTTGTGCTTTGGTCATTCCCTTCTTATCTTGATCTAGTACAACAATTACTTTTCCTCTAATTCTAGCTAGAGCATTGTTTCCAAAAGTAACATTACCACCTTTTTCTTCAGTTTGGAATTCAAACTTACTATTGTCTCCTATCACGTGCTTGGAGAAGTCATTGTCAATATATCATTGATTTTTCTAATTTTTGGCATATAGATCCAGTGCACAATTTTCTTAGTTTTTATTTTTCTTCCTCCAAACCTTGGTAAAATCTTCTTGTCTGTCTTTATTATAGATAGGAATCATCTTGCGTCTACATTCACTTGCCTTGTGTCCAAAATTATTTCATATGTGGCATTCAATGTCATTTAGTAGAGTGTAGAAGGAATTTTGATACATAGCCATTCAGGGTTTATTGAACATCATTCCTACATTTTTGTTATGTTTAAAAGTCCTGCAACTCACATCCTTATGTCCAAAGTTTCCACAAGAGAATCAATATCCATAGAAAAAATTTGGATGCCTTGGAATGAAAAAATTACTTGTAGGAATTTTTTTTTTTTGTCATCTTGATAAGATTCAGGCACCTGTTGCTTCCTTGTTTCATATTTGTTTGCATAGTTGGGTTGATCCAATTCTAACTGCTTCTTCTTATAATCTTTTGATTTGTTAGGCTGACTGTTGTTTCCCTTGAGAGAATTTGCATAACTTGTAGGCTTCTCACTAAGTGACATGTAGTGCTTGATTCACCTTTGATAACTTTTAGACTTTCCTTATATCCTTGCCATGTCTTGTCATCCGATGATATCTTATTGATGAGAGTGTGGTTACATGAGATTCTTGGGAGGAAGGCCATGTGGTTCTAACTGAAAAAAGTGGTTACATGAGCTCGTTAAGAAAAGTGGTTATATGAGCTTCTTGGGAGGAAGTCCATGTGGTTCTTGGCTTCATGTAATTATATAAACATCCCCTATGGGATGTTTTGGGGGTTCTTCTCCATTTACTCTTACATTCTTTCCGTAGGATTCTTCCTCATTCACTCTGTATATTTCATGTTCTCTTGGTGGGAGCATGGAAATGAATGACTAGAGGAGGATAACCATTATGGGATGGATGTAAGGAATTAATGATCATTCCAGGTTGGAATGGATGCCTATGGGAATGATGTTGATGGTAGTTCTGAAAGAACTGTCACAACTGAGAATCCTTGGAGTTTACAACATGTATATTTCCTAACCAGTAGCATTGGAGCCCTAGAGAGAAATAGAACAACCTGAGGGTCTGCATGGTAGAGAAAGGGGTTAAATTATTTGGGTTGTCTAGGCCAAAGGGGAAAGAGAGATGGAAATTAGGATTGTTTTTCGGTTGGGAAAACCTAAGAGATAATTAGCCAACTATTGTTTGTTTTAGATTTGTCCTAGGAAATGTCCTTATGGATTCATAGCTCTGGCTCGAGGGTGACCTGTTGTTGATAATTCTAACAATAGTGTCTATGGTTGATAGGAACGTCCTTGGTCTGCATCTAGTTGGTGTTGGTTTAATTAAAGATACATGTTATTTGTGTTTTCTGCATAAATTATAGTATATTGTGTATATTTATCTTTGAGATGTATTTTGCATGTGCATGCTTGCTGGTTATTGTTGTGCATGACACATTGTTCATTTCATTGATGAATTAGCATGAATCTTTATTACTACATGTGTGGTTATTTCATTCTTTCATGCTTTATTTAAAATTAATTATTACCATAATTTGAGATCGGTTTTGATGTGTTTTTTTGAGGTAGCCTTCCTAGCTTGCTGGTGGTTGGGTATTTTACAATCTTGAAATTATATAGATATTTTCTTGAGGACACTATTTCTTCTTCTAGTTTGTCATAGATGTTCTCCTTTATTTTATCCGATTCATCAATATTTCTGCCCTTGTTTTGGCCTCTTCTAGATGAATTTTTAAGATGATTATATCTTCGCAGATCTAATTGTCTTTTTATTTAAAAAAATGTAACTGTTCTTTTATTTTTCTTGAGTTGAGATATTTCCTCCAGAGCACTAATGAGCTCTCCTTCCATGTCTACTCTAGCTTCACACTCTTTTGTGTCTATTTTTTCTTGACTAGATTTTTGTTGCTTCAAAGCAATGAGAAGTATTTCATCTTGAATTGTATCTAGATTATATTGTTGTTCTTTAGTGTCGTAAGAGTTGTTGCTATCCTGTTTTGAATAAAAACTATTTCTTTTAAAATATTTTTTCTTTTTTAGACTCCCTAGGTTTATCCTTGCATTTTCTCTCTTTTCCATTGGTGTTGTTTTCTTTGAAGGGATATTTAGATGAAAAATGACCAACATTAACAAAATGAAAGAATTTGAATGGTAACATACCTTTATATTTTTCGGAGCCCCTCTTTAGTTTCCTTACAAAGTTAGATTCATCTTCATCTTAGAAGTGTTCCGATGAATCATGATTTTGAGATGTTGACAATTTCACTAATGCCTTGAAGACTATGCCCTTTAGATATGGTTATTCTTTCCTAGTACTTATCTCATAAGCAAATGGAATTTCATGCAACATTTCCATAGTCAGTTTATCTAGTTCATGCATTTCTTCTATAGAAGAAACCTTTGCATCAAGTCTCGAGGGAAGAGATCTCAATACCTTCTGAACTATTATAACTTCTTCAATCTTCTCACCTAACCATTTCATATTCTTTACTGTCTCATATACTCTGAGAAAGAAGCCTACAACATTTTCATATTCACTCATTCTTACGGTTTAAAATTGCATTATTGTAAGCTTGAAGTTTGACCAATTTTAATTTCTCATCTCCTTGATAATTGTTTACCAGTTTGTCCCATATTTCCTTTGTGAATTTCAACTGCATTACATTGAAAAATTCTATTTCTACAAGTCCTCCTTGGATGATATTCATAGCTCTTGCATTATTGTAGTATTTTTTCTTACCAACTTGTTGGCAACCCTACATATGTTTGCTAGTTTGAATGATAAAAGACAGTTCCTATAGATGCCTTCACCTGATTCTACAAATATTACTATTTGGGGGTGATTATTGGATTATAAAAAGACGTTTGATTATTCTTGTTTTATTTTTATCTTGAATTTCCATGCTTGATTCATGACTGAAAGAATGAATCAAGCATGGAAACTTAATTTCATATTATATCCCTATTCAAAGCCTGGTTTTTAAAGGGTCATGGTGATTACTTCATATTTCTTACTTGAATAATTTTCCTTTTGATTTTATCGAATATCGATATAATGCCCATGTTGATTTGCATTTGGACTGTAAGCTTATTTATTTGAATCCTTTGTTAATCAACTATAATGCCAAATATCGATTCAGATTTGGGTTGTAAAAACATATCCATTCCAACCCTTTGCAAATCGGATATATCCATTACATGACATGGGAATTAAACACACCATAACCGTATCATGTACTTCAGTTTGGCTGGTAGAATGAATTGATAGGCTTCTCATTATGAGTTAAGGGTTTGTATAGTGCTATGTACTTAGGGATTTTATTACCTGGAGTGTTCAAAGTCCATAACTGAGACCTTCATGTGTATGTTGTGATTGTGCAAGTGTTCTACTTGTTTTGTTTCCATAGTATCCCCTCAAACTTCTCCCTATTACTTCCGACATCTAAATCCATAGTAGTGTGAGTCACCCTTGTTACAGTTTGGTCATACCCTTAATGGCTACTGTAGTCCGAATAGAGCCGAATAGATCTCAAGCATTGTTGTCCCATAATGATGCAGTCAAAGATTTGAAAGGCCAGGGTTAGGATATTTTCATTAAGAATTTTAAAGGGTATAACCTTCGCGTGGCCAAAGAATATGCCCAAACGTTTGATGGATACAGAGCGAAGGTTGGTGATATTCAGTTGGAGGTGACTGAATAGTTTTTAAGTGAAGAAACACGGCTTCCTCTCTCCGGTTAGAAGTGGTTTAAGAACTCGAAGATTGACGAAGTGCCCTGGAGTATTTTCATGACCTCCAAAAAGATTGATTGTTGTGAGAAAGGTATTCATGTTTCCTTGCTTAAGGTTAGGTGGCATGGTCTGTTATCAGTTCTTAAACAATTTATTACCTACGAGGGCCGTTATGGCCTAGTTTTTGTTTACCATGTGCGATTGATTATGCATTTTATAGGCTTCCATTTAAATGTGTCGTTTTATTTGCTAATAAGTCTGTACAAAATGTCGAAAAGATACAAGAAGCAGAGCCTTGATTCTAGCCTCTTTCACCATGGTTTGATTAAAATATTGTTGGTTCATCATTTGAAAACCTTGGGTGATGATTGGGATGGGTTCTTAGCTTGAAACAGTTTTATTACAACCCTTCTTATAGAAACCCATGTGTTGGATAAGTCTATGATAGAGAAAAGTTTTGATTTCTCAAGTGACAAACTAGATCCTTTGAAGACAAGCCCTTGTGACGAGGTAACAATTGGTCACTCTTCACCTGAACAACAGAAGGTCAATCCTGATTTAAATGATACTGCTGTGCATGACTTATTTGTTGACCCTAATGCTAATTCGAAACCCTCTATTGACAAGTCTCACAAACAAAAGCATGCAATGGTAGTGTTTCGAAATAAGAGGTCCGGTCGACTCATTTCAATAAGTCTGTGTAATTGATCTAAGCCTCATGTGAGCTAGATCAAGCCGATCGAGATCCATGATGATTTAGATCCTGAAATTGAGAATTTTCTCGCAGAAGAAGATCCCGACTGTCATAAGTCGGATCCTAATCAGCCTTTTCATTATATTAACAATCTCCCACCATGTCTCGAGGGTAGCAAGGGGTAGCAAGGGGTTTACTGGTATAAATATTTGTCAAGGGCTAGAAACAGGTAGTGTTGATGTTCTTACATCCAACTATACGCTACATCGACAGGTTACTCCTTCCGTGCATTGTGAAGTTTGTTTACATTGGATTGAACAATATTATAAGGACATTCCCATTCTACAAGCAAGGATTAAAGCTCTCATAAACCACAATGAATTTCTCATAAAATAAAACTGTGACCTCAAGGAAAATGAACAGAGACAAGCCAAGCGTCTCAAAAAGACAGGCAACATTGTGATAAAGAATCCAGACAGTGTGAAGGCCATAATAAATTTTGAGATATCTTGATCCTTTTTAGTTATGAGTTAAATAGTAAGAGGATTCTTATTACAGTCATGTTATTTTTTTTTAAAATCAAATCGGTTCAACTTGGATTTCTTTTACCAATATAAGACTGGCTACAGAATCGAGAGATTCGGTAACCAAGTCATTTTCATATAAAATTTAGTAATTATTTGTTAATAAAATATTTAACTTGTTCTCATTTTGTTTTTTCAAGACATGGTATATCTGATGCTGATCTTATGGGATGGAACATGCTCGATCTAGTTGATTAGTTATCTCCTTTTTTGTATTTTGTAAATAGGGAAAACTTTCATGAATTTTTGAAGACACAATTTGATCATGGGTGGTTGTAGACCCCCATATTTGTAATGTTTTGATCTTATGGGATCTGATCTTATCCTTATAGATAGGGAGATCATATTTCCCAAAGACACTTTAAAAACCATGCATTTTGTAATTGACAGGCATCTTGGCCTAGAGCAGAAGATGGATGAATGATTTCAATACTAAATGAAACAACGCATAAGCATTTTTGGATTTAGCCTTTTGTGAATGACGTTTTCATTGATGTTTTGTTAATCCTTGTGTATTAATAGGTCTTGTAGCTTTAGACTCAATGATCTATTATGTTTGGGATACTTAAGTTATAAATATCGTCCATAATTTGTTGCTCTAGATATTGACACTGTGATCATCTCTTTAATTTGAATGGCAAGATTTCTCTTTGATTTTTAGTTGAACAATGAAATGCAATGTGTTACACTCAGATTTATCTTACTGTAATCGCTTGCGATCATAAGGTCATAGGGTTTATTTGTATTATCTATTATGTTATTAAATTTCAGTTACGAGGACATGTTATGAATTTATTCAGAACATTTTCACTATAATTCTATTGTAGATTTATCTCATAGGTGTGGTAGCTGGATGCTTCTTATTCAGATAGAATCCCAGATACATTTCACAAATTAACATCATGTTATCTCCTTTATGTTTCTAATTTTTGTCAATTATGCATATTGAAACCAGAAAGTTTAGATCATCTTTTTACTATCTCAACATTTGTGTTTCACATTCTAGTTAATTCATGATTTGTTAGATTAATATAGAGAAAACAAAAATTATTTGAATGTGCTTTCTTTATCTACTTCTCAAAAGAAATTATTTCCACATTGATTTCGTGAGTTTCTAGTAAAACTTACAACCTATAAATGTTGTTCATAAATGGGATTTTTATGTTTTCTTGTTCTTCTTAAACACATTTAAAAAAGTTATATCAGAGTAAGTGTATATATATATATATATATATATATATATATATATATATATATATATATATATATATATATTATAGTTGTTAGAATTAGTTAGTTATTCCTTTTCTTTCATTTTCGTTTTTAGGATTTTAGATTGGCTAATAGAGCCATTAAACCCGTCAGAACGAGTTACACCAAACGGCTTGGGTTACTTAGACAACCCCTGACCGGACTCATTCTCCCAGTTGACGGACGATCAATTTCGCTCGTCAACAAATGGCGCTAGAAGGAGGGCCTGAATACAATTGATGGCACGTGGAAGTCGTAAGACTCCTCCCCCACATACTCGCACCCCTGTAGTAACACGTAGTCACTCGAACAACAACGTTACTTCTGAAATAACAACTACCTCAAACGATAATATTGAGTTTCCCGTTGAACCAGTAAGACTAGCTCCTCAAGGGGGCAACATACAAGAAATTGTTCGTCAATCACTTATAAGGACACACAGTGCTTTGGCCCGTATCAGGCAACCTATTAGGCCTCTCAATCAACCTTCAGATTTCTTGGACATACGAGAAAAACTTGAAGGCACTGGTCTTCTTTTAAATACTTTAGAAGATAATACTATAGATCCTGTCAGAACCCCTACTCTTGGAGTTGGAGGATCCGGTATCCCACCTTCCCCACCTGGTTCATCTCCATCCTCTTTGGGAGGAGAGTCATATGACGAGGGAAGTTCCTCGTCTGAGCCATATCGGCCTTCAACACCACCCACACCCATGGAAAACCAAAAAAATCCTCCCAGACCTTGGATTGATCAAGATGCCATGGTTGTACCTGGACCTCAACACCCACTGTCGAAACATCCAGAGAACTGGTTACCAAAATTTGATCTGGATTGTAAGTAATCTGTTGAAGATCACATAAAGAAGTTTATGTTGGAAATTAGACTCCGAAGTGTAGATAATGAAGACGTAGTATGTAGACTCTTTCTGTATACATTTGAGGGCAATGATTCCACATGGTATTTCACCCAACATCCCTAGACCATTGTCTCTTGGGACAAATTCGAAACCTGTTTCTTAGAGAAGTTTGGAGACGATAAATCCCTTGAAGTCTTGGCTATGGAACTCTCTAGTCTAAAAATGAACTGTAAGGAGAAAGTAAAAGATTTTAACCAAAGATTCCTTATGTTAAAGAATCGAATTCCCGCAGATTCAATGCCTGTTGAGAGTCTAATTATTGCATATTACAACAAAGCCTTGCATAATAATATAGCAATTTGGGTTAAAAGGTCTAAAAATTCTACATTGTTGGAAGCCTTTGAATAGGCAAGCTAGATTGAAAAGGATATACTAAGCTTGAAAGACAATCTCAAAAGTGAAGTTGAAACAACTTTGTCCTCCAAAAAGAAAATAGAAATCCTTGCAAGGCCTCCCCCAGCCAAAAGCCAACCAAAAAATTTAGAACTGGAAAGCTTGCATAAAGCTTTTCAAAAACTATCAAATCAATTCGTTGACCTAAAGAGATCAGCCGAAGAGGCATACTCAAGAAAAGGAATTTTTAAACCCCCTTTCAGAAAACCTTTTCCTCCCAATCGGCCGAACCAGACCACCGAAGGTATCAATTTCGAAAGCTTGCAATATTCTTTGCAAACCATTCTTGAAGCACATGATAATTCTATACCCACTGAAAGTTCATAAGACATAGTTGAAGAAGAAGTGGCTGAAGAAGAGGATTCATCCCCCAATATATTCAAAAACTTTTCTGATAGTATTTTTCAAGCAAACTTTGAAACTGTCCACCCTTACAACATGAGAAGCAAAATACAAAGCAAACTGTCTTCTGAAATGAATAATAATGTGCTTCCAAAACAGTCAAAACAAGCTAAAATAAAATAGAATTTAGCAGCACCAGTCTTGGAATATGACTTGATTGAAGATCTGAAAAAATTGAGGGCTAATATATATGTTTACGAGCTTTTGAAATTTCCTCTTATTCTGCAGAAAATGCTTCAAAATATCGCAGAAAACAATAAGAACAATGATCCTAGCAGCAAGAAGACTGTAGAAATCAATTCTAAAACAACCTAAAAGATCCCCACTAAAACGACATCCGAACTTCTGGATAAAAGGGATCTATCTGAAAAAACTGTATCAAATGTAGATAAAATTGTTTCAGGGACAATGGTGAAAAATCAACAGAATTATGTTGTTAACACTCCTAAAAATGTCCCTCCTTTCTTATTAACTTTTGAATTTTTCAACAGAAGTGTACATAATTGTATGGTGGACTCCGGTGCATCATCAAATGTGATGCCTTTATCTGTTTGCCAAAAAATTAACGTAAAAGTTCAACCTTCTAGTCTCAAAATCATTTAGCTCGATCAGATGAACGTTAAGGTAATCGATGAACTTAAGAATGTTCTGGTTAGGTTATCTTCTAATCCTAAATTTCACCAAATTATTGATATCATTGTTATTGACATCCCGAAATTCTATGGCTTATTTTTAAGCAGGGACCGGTCCGAGCAGCTGCATGGCTACTTTTCCACAGACTGGTCTCATTTGTGGTTTCTAGAAAACGGACAGCCAAACAAAATCAGGATAAACCGCGAACGCTATCTCAAGCATACTGTGACGGATCTGAATGATCCGAATGAACTTTTTACTGCATCCACTAATTCATTCGAAATGCAGGGAATGAATACTTTCTTCGGTAACTTCATGACCGAAATCTCCCTCTTCGGGGATCCTGGGCAACAATCAGAACTCATGAACTGTATTAAGTCACAAACTCTGCCAAATATGCTGAACATTGCTGATAAAGCTCAGATATGGTCACTGTACTTCGACGGATCCAAATCCAAAGAAGGAGCTAGTGTAGGATGTGTACTCATCGACCCCGTAGGTAATAATCCTTTCATTTCCTGTCGATTAGAGTTCGAGTGCACTAATGATACTGCCGAATATGAAGCACTTCTACAAGGGCTTAAGAAAGTTTGGATATGGATGTTTAAAATTTAATGGTCTTTGTTGATTCGTAAATAGTGGTCGGACAGGTAAGAAACTCCATACACTTCTTGTCACCACATATGAGAAGTTACCAAACCAAAGTATGGAGCTTGATACAGAAATTTTTAGCATTTAACATCAATTCCATTCCTAGACTAAGTAATTTTGAGGCTGACCCATTGGCTAATGTCACTTCTAAAATTTTTCCCTCAGAAGGTCTTTCTCCGAATGCATTTTTGATTGAATTATTATTCAGGCCATCGATCCCAAATAACATCACCAATTGGAGAGTGTTCAAAGATGATCAACAAATCATCAACTTATTTCATATGGAGGACACTTTCCAAGGTGAAATTCATGAAGGCACTCACGATGAAAACCTCTGTAACTTCACTGTAATATCAGATCCTAGATCTCTTGAATCGACATCTGATCTGGTAAACTCTATTCCTAGATCCGTTGTAAGACTAGAAATTTTTTATGATTTACATGATAAATTTAGAGGGTCAGTTAATTGTAAAATGAACAGTTCTTCCTTGACATTTGAAATGATAAATCTAGGAACTAAAGATAATCCGCAAAATATCAATTTGGGAACGGGATGCTCCGACCAAGAATGATCTTCCTTTATAAAATTGTTTAAATAATTCAAGTACATTTTTTCCTGGACATACAATGATCTGAAAACATTCAATCCTAACATAATACAACATGTCATCCCCATGAAACCACAAACTCAGCCTTTTCAACAGAAATTAAGAAAGATGCACCCCAAATTGGAACCAACTGTCAAGAAAGAACTAAATAAATTACTAAATGCAAAGATAATTTTCCTAGTGAAACACACACAATGGGTGTCTAATCTAGTTCCTGTAGGGAGGAAAAGCGGTGAAATTCGACTCTGTGTCGATTTTCGTAACTTGAACCGAGCGTCTGATAAAAAAAATTATCCTGTTCCCCCAATGGAATAAATTCTTCACCAGGTATCTGGTTCTGAATGACTATCACTATTATATGGTTTTTCAGGATACAACCGGGTCCTCATGTCTCCACCGGACCAGTTAAAAACCACTTTTCGTACCCCCTGGGGAACTTATGCCTACAGGAAGATGCCTTTTGGACTCATAAATGTCAGGGCCACTTTCTAGAGAGCAATGGAAATTTCTTTTTGTGGCCTCATAAACCAATCATTAGTGGTCTATCTTGATGACGTTACCATTTTCTCCAAAAACAAGAAAGATCACTTGTCTCACCTTAGGACTGTTCTAGAACGATGCCGCAAGTATGGCATATTTCTCAACCATAAGAAGTTGGTCTTTGCGGTGGAATAACGAAAACTGCTTGAGTTCATAGTGTCCAGTGATGGAATGATCATCGATCCTAAAAGAACATGAGCCATTTCCAAACTCCCCCCCCCCCCCT
>ML777343.1:300294-335808 GCA_009831015.1 Picea engelmannii | reverse complement strand
GAAATCATGTATTACTGTATATCTATGTTTATGGTTGCATCTCTGATACATTTCTGTTATATTATTGAATATCTGCAATATCTCTGTGCATTTCTTTATTATATCTCCGCTCTCATTTCGTGCCGAAAATAATCCGGATCACTTGTATTACTCAATATGAAAATGAGAAGTTTGAATACATAATATGAAAAAGTCTCCAAAGTCGAACCCTTAGTTCCTATTCTACCTTTAGCTTTATAGCTTTACAATGCAGTTTTGAGATCCTGAAAACATGGATCAAATATGCTAAAGATATAAAGTCAAAATTTAGTTTGCAAAGGATGTGGAATGATCCCCAAAAATGAGGTTGATCCCAGATTTCATGGTCTTCATCTCTTGTTGAGTAATGGTGTAGTGCAGGATAGCCTTCCAAGGCTGAATGATGACTCTCCAAGAGATACAAATTCGAATCTATTGATGTGAGTAAGTGTCCTGATTTTTTGTCTTTGTCAAAGATACCAAAAATGTTTGAAACACCTCCTCTTTCCATAATCTATCAAAATTAACCATTTGATCTGACCTGATAATTCATCCACCATCCATTTGAAAAGGCTTCAAACCATTCAGACTCAAAAATTTCTGATCTGGGCAAAAATTCGCTCATTTTGGTAGTTACAGGCTTTCGGTGGTTAACTGTGTTAAAATTTGAGCTATTTAACCACCGAAAGCTCAGCTTTTGGTGGTTAATGAGCGCTTTTCAGGCTCACCTAAACCACTGAAAAATAGAGTTTTTCAAAACTTCAAAAATACAAAATTTCGATTACCTCTTTGATTTGCTACCGGTTCAGGGCGCTTTTGGTGATGTTTCTTTCAGGTAAAGTGCCAACAACTTCAATTTCCTGTGTAGAAAGTTTTGTTTCCTGTAGAATCCATTTGAAGTTCTCACAGTCAAAATGTTTGTGATTGAATGCATTCATACCCCTGCTTAAATCAACTTGTGAAATTTTGTTGTATTGACCAAAAATGAATTTATAGCAGACTATCTAGAGATCTCCCAATCATTAGTTCCAAGGCATTCCTTCACGAGAAACAAGCATCTTGCATGATGTTCCATTTTCAGACTTTCTTCAGATTACTAGTTCAGCCCCTCCAAAGTCAAGTTCAATATTGGCATTGAGATTTTCTTCTGTGGGCACTATTTGCATCCCACTTTCCTCCACGTAACTGCTTCTATAGTCATAAAAGTCATTTAGATCGCTATATTCTTCTTCATCACCATCTCCATAGTGTAATTTGCAGTGGTTTTTAGAAATCATATGCTTTCTAACAGTTTCTAGACTTAGAAATGGTTTTCGTTTCTCATTGCAATACAAACACATGAAATCGTTGGTCACCTTGAGGCCAAGGTAGCTTAGTAATCCACGAGGATCTTTCAAATATTCGGCATCAGGTATAAAAAATCCATGCATCTTGTGTATATGCTCTACACAACTTTCAATGGTCCCATCTGGCCTGAAATCACATATGAAGCAACAGCTGGCATCCCACTCTAACTTCTCTGCTATGGACTCAAAATTGCCTCCAACATTTCCTAAACTTGATTAGAAGATCATCAAGCAAAATCTCTCCTCTTAATCCACCATATATATATATTTGATTACCAACAGAAGCTGTTGCATGCCCACAACGCTTTAGAAGATCTAAAGATGAATCAAATTTTGTGTGAGATTTATTTGTTCGAGGAGACGAAACAACTCCGTTTTGATCAACCCAAAATCTGGCAGTAGTATCAAATACTGAAATTACAGGAAACCCTTCTACCATCCTTCCTCCCTAAGAGCACCTCCTGAAACACGCAACCTTTCATATATAAAGATCGTTGCGTGTTGATATCAAGGTGATGGAGACACTCCGGGAGTAAGAGTCCATTCCCAATGTCAGCTTAGCTTAAATCCACCTATTCATGGCTCTTGCTCGTGGCCATACGCTTTCAACCTGTCAAACATTTAGACCACCAGGCTATACTCACCATTAGACAGCTGCGCATGCATTCATCTACTTGGAAAATGGACATTTGGTAGTTGGCTATTTCATTTATTTATTTTTATTTCCTCAGGGACTAAATCCCACATATATCGGATGTTTAGATATTATAGCCTTTATAAATGTCAACACTCTCATAGTCTATCGATGAGTTGTACTGTGTATGGTAGATTTGGCATTTGCGCTAGGCTTTGTGTGTCTACTTGTGTACACAACACTTTGTTTCGGTAATATTTACAAATAAAAACATAATTTTTATTTGAAAACATAAAACTAGGGATTTTTAGGCAAGAGTAGTAGTTTATTTTTTAACTTTTGGAATGCAAGTCATGGACAAAGTAATAAGAGTCTGGAGTAATCATAATCGATCAGGAGCTTGATGGAAAATATGGAGGTCAAGACACTACGAAGAAACTGAGGAAAAACGATAAATCATTTGAAGAGTGATGGAAGAATTGATAAAAATACTAGTGCGTTTTTTATCACTAACATCTGGCTCCAGCTGGGATGGAGACCTCCCTGCAAGGTTTCCAAGAACCTAGTAGTTCTAGTAGCCTTTTAGCATTGGGCATGGAGTCATATGGCCTATGCAACTGATCTCTGAAAACCCTCAAGACCTGTGCAACTGATCTCTGTACACCTGTAGTCTGCTCTGCTTTTTCAACAAACCAATAACTGAAAGAAAATACTTGCTCATAAAATGAGCTTATTCTCCTACTCCTACTCTAACTGGATCTGTAATTGGGTTAGATAAAGGCTGATTTCCATAACAGCCATCCAAGCAACTTTAAAACTGAAATAATCTTGTCTTTGTCATTGATCAACAAATGATGTTTGACATGCAACAATAGTGATAAGAACTCATTCATGAAACCATACTTACCCATAAACAATGGCAAGCTAAGGAAATCTGAAATCTTTAGGTTATTTGAAAAGTATAAGTCCATGAAGGCTGCCACTGGATCCTTGAAAAGAAGATAAGAAACATGCTGCTCCTCGGGAAACATCTGCACATATATGGAAGCCTCTTGCTCAGCCATGACTGTTCCTCTACAAGAAGACTGATCATCTTCTTGTCCTCTTGAGATCAACTCGTGATCATCAAAAACTACAATTTCCTTATCAGAATAATACTCACAAGAGGATAACAAAACAGGATTTCCATCACATGGATAAGGATCAACTAAGAACATATAATTTCTTATGCAATCATTAGTCATCATAGGCTCTTCTTGATTTACAAATTGATCGTAAACTTCACAAGCATACCTATCTCTAGAAAACTCTGCACATACTGAAGAATATAATTCTGAATCTGAAATGTACTCACCTTCAGGATGCTGTTCCTTATCTACTTCATACTCACTGCTTTCTTGCTCTGAATCTAAAATGTACTCACCTTCAGGCTGCTGTTCCTTATCTGCTTCATACTCACTACTTTCTTTCTCTGAATCTAAAATGTACTAATAGTTTACTTTCTTATATGCTTGTAGATTTTCAAAGAAATCTTGACCTCGTATCCTTATGGAAACATGAATGTTCTCCTCCACCTCTTGAGCATCTTCAAACAACTGGATTAAGGATGGAGACTTCCGTTCTATCAGAAGAAGGGAAAGTTCTGAATGGAGACCCATAATATAATATATCATGGCAAACATCTCTGTAGGTCAAACCTCCAAAGGCATGTCATGATAAACACGGTAAAACCTTCTATTGAAAACATGCAAGGCTTCATATTGCTCTCGTTTCAAAGCATAGAAATCAACGAGGTAAGAATCTAAAGATTTGTATTCACCCCAATACTTCAGGAAAGCATTAGAGAATTGAATCCAAGAGCCAATTGAATCAACTCTCAGACCCTTAAACCATGTAGCAGCATCTTTGATCAAATATTTCGAAAACATTCTCATGATCACATATTCATGCGTAATTGAAAAACAATCAACAAAATCCAAAAAGGATTCCACGTGTCTCTCAGCTGAAGCTTGATTCTCTCCGGAAAACAAAGGGAGATATTCATAACATTCATCAGGATAAGGATGAAGAAGATGGGGTAGCTGTAAAGGTTTGAACATCTTCATCTGGATCTTATCTTGAAAAGCTGTGGGTTGATCATGAGAGATGGTAAGTTGTTGATCAGGTTCAGAAATTATGGCCAGAGGGGCTGAGATCTGGACAGGTTTTAAAACAATTTCAATCTTTTCATGGTCACATGGCTAATCAGATTCTAAAGGAAAAGAAATACGGTGGTCATCTTTATGAATGGGCTGAGGTAAGACTACCGAATCTACATCTATAATGCAGGGCTACATGATTTCTTCTTCTAAAGACGGATATGTACAAGAAGGATGATGATTTTATGAATATACAAAGTAGAAAAATAATTCTCTTTACACGCGAAGGGAAAAACATGAAAGAGCTGATAAAGAAATACAACAGTTCATGAAGCAGACTAATGAACTGGTACCTGGATTTGAAATTCAACTCCTTCATCTTCTGTCAACCGGATCCTCCCCAGTGGAGTCTTAAATCGTGGAGTCGCCAGATAGAAGATTACAACTAAGTGAATGTCCAGGCTTTGTCTATCATCAAAGCTAGATCTATGTCATGTCCCAAGGAAGCTGAGCTTCAATCTCCTCTCCCCGCCAATGACGCCAATTTGTTATCACTCCAGGAAACTCTCCTAGGCTATAAGTCAGAGATGCCTAGTAACTTAATCTTTTGGTAACTATTTTCTCAATAATAAGTGTCGGTTTGGATCAAGTCAGAGGACTGAATCATTTCTCACTCAAAACATGCATGAACACATTTAGATGGACAAGGCTTTCAACCACAAATGCTCAGAGAGTTTATAAATAAAGGGATGTATGGAGAAATAACTATTATATCAGCAGAATCACATATAAAGCATATATGAATGGCCAATTACAATAATCACAGGAATACTTGCAAAGTTAAACTTATGAACGCAATGATAAGATGACAGTTATCAGGCATAAACAAGCATAACAACATGAATATAATATCTAGGTGCAAGTATAGAATAGGTAAGAAGATGAAATTTGAACAAGTTATGGAAAAAGAAGCTTGTATTACTCAATATAAAAATGAGAAGTTTGAATACATAATATGAAAAAGTCTCCAAAGTCGAACCCTTAGTTCCTATTCTACCTTTAGCTTTATAGCTTTACAATGCAGTTTTGAGATCCTGAAAACATGGATCAAATATGCTAAAGATAGAAAGTCAAAATTTAATTTGCAAAATATGTGGAATGATCCCCAAAAATGAGGTCGATCCTAGATTTCATGGTCTTCATCTCTTGTTGAGTAATGGTGTAGTGTAGGATAGCCTTCCAAGGCTAAATGATGACTCTCCAAGAGATACAAATTCGAATCTGTTGATGTGAGTAAGCATCCTGATTTTCTATCTTTGTCAAAGATACCAAAAATGTTTGAAACACCTCTTCTTTCCATAATCTATCAAAAATAACCATTTGATCTGACCTGATAATTCATCCACCATCCATTTGAAAAGGCTTCAAACCATTCAGACTCAAAAATTTCTGATCTGGGCAAAAATTCGCTCATTCTGGCAGTTACAGGCTTTCGGTGGTTAACTGTGTTAAAATTTGAGCTCTTTAACCACCAAAAGATCATCTTTTGGTGGTTAATGAGTGCTTTTCAGGCTCCCCTAAACCACCGAAAAATAGATTTTTTCAAAACTTCAAAAATACAAAATTTTGATTACCTCTTTGATTTGCTGCCGGTTCAGGGCGCTTTTGGTGATGTTTCTTTCAGGTAAAGTGCCAGCAACTTCAATTTCTTGTGTAGACACTTTTGTTTCCTGTAGAATCCATTTGAAGTTCTCACAGTCAAAATGTTTGTGACTGGATGCATTCATACCCCTGCTTAAATCAACTTGTGAAATTTTGTTGTATTGACCAAAAATGAATTTATAGCAGCCTATCTAGAGATCTCCCAATCATTAGTTCCAAGGAATTCCTTCACGAGAAACAAACATCTTGCATGATGTTCCATTTTCAGACTTTCTTCGGATTACTAGTTCAGCCCCTCCAAAGCCAAGTTCAATATTGGCATTGAGATTTTCTTCTGTGGGCACTATTTGCATCCCACTTTCCTCCATGTAATTGCTGCTATAGTCATAAAAGTCATCTAGATCGCTATCTTCTTCTTCATCACCATCTCCATAGTGTAATTTGCAGTGGTTTTTAGAAATCATATGCTTCCTAACAATTTCTAGACTTAGAAATGGTTTTCGTTTCTCATTGCAATACAAACACATGAAATCGTTGGTCATCTTGAGGCCAAGGTAGCTTAGTAATCCATGGGGATCTTTCAAATATTCGGCATCAGGAATAAAAAATACATGAATCTTGTGTATATGCTCTACACAACTTTCAATGGTCCCATCTGGCCTGAAATCACATATGAAGCAGCAGCTGGCATCCCACTCTAATTTCTCTGCTATGGACTCAAAATTGCCTCCAGCATTTCCTAAACTTGATTAGAAGATCATCAAGCAAAATATCTCCTCTTAATCCACCATATATATATATTTGATTACCAACAGAAGTTGTTGCATGCCCACAATGCTTTAGAAGATCTAAAGATGAATCAAATTTTGTGTGAGATTTATTTGTTCGAGGAGACGAAACAACTCCATTTTGATCAACCCAAAATCCGGCAGCAGTATCAAATACTGAAATTGCAGGAAACCCTTCTACCATCCTTCCTCCCTAAGAGCACCTCCTGAAATGTGCAAACTTTCATCTATAAAGACCGCTGCGTGTTGATATCGAGGTGATGGAGACACTCCGGGAGTAAGAGTCCATTCCCAATGTTAGCTTAGCTCAAATCCACCTGTTCACGGCTCTTGCTCATGGCCATACGCTTTCAACCTGTCAAACATTTAGACCACCAGGCTATACTCACCATTAGACAGCTGCACATGCATTCATCTACTTGGAAAATGGACATTTGGCAGTTGGTTGTTTCATTTATTTATTTTTATTTCCTCAGGGAGTAAATCCCACATATATCGGATGTTTAGATATTATAGCTTTTATAAATGTCAATACTCTCATGGTCTATCAATGAGCTGTACTATGTATGGTAGATTTGTCATTTGCATTGGGCTTTGTGTGTCGACTTGTGTACACAACACTTTGTTTTGGTAATATTTACAAATAAAAACATAATTTTTATTTGAAAACATAAAACTAGGGATTTTTAGGCAAGAGTAGTAGTTTATTTTTTAACTTTTGGAATGCAAGTCATGGACAAAGTCACAAGAGTCTGGAGTAATCATAATCGATCGAGAGCTTGATGGAAAATATGGAGGTCAAGACACTAGAAAGAAACTGAGGAAAAACGATAAATCATTTGAAGAGTGATGGAAGAATTGATAAAAATACTAGTGCGTTTTTTATCACTAACAGACCCTAACGCTAATATGAAACCTTGTATTGACAAGTCTCGCAAAAAAAATCATGCAATGGTAGGGTTTCGAAATAAGAGGTCTGGTCGATTCATTTTGAGAAGTCTGCGTAATCGATCTAAGCCTCATGTGAGCTCGATCAACTTGATTGAGATCCATGAGGATCCAGATCTTGAAATTGAGAATTTCCTCGCAGACGAAAATCCCGACTGTCATAAGTCGAATCCTAATCAGCCTTTTGACTATGTTACAATCTCCCACCATGTCTCGAGGGTATCAAGGGTTTTACTGGTATAAATCTTGGTCAAGGGCTGGTAATAGGTAGTGTTGATGTTCTTACATCCAACTATACACTACATCGATAGGTTAATCCTTCTGTGCATTGCAAAGTCTTCTTGCATTGGATTGAATAGTACTGTAAGGACATTCCCCTTCTACAATCAAGGATTAAATCTCTCACAAACCACAACGAATTTCTCATAAAATAAAACTGTGACCTCAAGGAAAATGAACAAAGACAAGCCAAGCATCTCAAAAAGGCAGGCAACATTGTGATTAAGAATGCAGACAGTGTGAAAGCCATAATAAATTCTGAGATATCTTGATCATTTTTAGTTATGAGTTAAATGGTAAGATGATTCTTATTATAGTCATGTTATTTTTATTAAAATCAAATCAGTTCAACTTGGATTTCTTTTACCAATATAATACTGGCTACAAAATCGAGATATTCTGTAGCCAAGTCATTTTCATATAAAATTTAGTAATTATTTTTTAATAAAATATTTAACTTGTTCTCATTTCGTTTTTTCAAGACATGGTATATCTGATGTTGATATTATGGGATGGAACATGCTCGATCTAGTTTATTAGTTATCTCCTTTTGTGTATTTTGTAAATAGGGAAAACTTTCATGAATTTTTGAAGATACAATTTGACCATGGGTGGCTGTAGACCCCCATATTTGTAATGTTTTGATCTTATGGGATCTGATCTTATCCTCAGAGATAGGGAGATCATATTTCCCAAAGACACTTTAAAAACAATGCATTTTGTAATTGACAGGCATCTTGGCCTAGAGCAGAAGATGGACGAATGATTTCAAGACTAAATGAAACAACGCATATGCATTTTTGGATTTAGCCTTTTGTGAATGATGTTTTCATTGATGTTTTGTTAATCCTTGTATATTAATAGGTCATGTAGCTTTTTACTCAATTATATATTATGTTTGGGATACTTATTTTATAAATATCATCCATAATTTGCTTCTCTAGATATTGACACTGTGATCATCTCTTTAATTTGAATGACAGGATTTTTCTTTGATTTTTAGTTAAATAATGAAATGCAATGTGTTACACTCAGAATTATCTTACTGTAATCACTTGCGATCATAAGATCACAGGGTTTATTTGTATTATCTATTCTGTTATTAAATTTCAGTTATGAGGACATGTTATGAATTTATTCAGAACATTTACACTATAATTCTATTGCAGATTTATCTCCTAGGCACAGTAGCTCGATGCTTCTTATTCACATAGAATGCCGGATACATTTCACAAATTAACATCAGGTTAGCTCCTTTATGTTTCTAATTTTTGTCAATTATGAATAGTGAAACCAGAAAGATTAGATCAGCTTTTGACTATCTCAACATCTGTGTTTCATAGTCTAGTTATTTCATGATTTGTTAGATTAATATAGAGAAAACAAAAAATATTTGAATGTGATTTCTTTATCTGCTTCTCAAAAGCAATTATTTTCACATTGATTTCATGAGTTTCCAGTAAAACTTACAACCTGTAAATGTTATTCATAAATGGGATTTTTATGTTTTCTTGTTCTGCTTAAACACTTTTAAAATAGTTATATCAAAGTAAGTATATATATATATATATATATATATATTATAGTTTTTAGCATTAGTTATTTATTCCTTTCTTTTCATTTTCTTTTTTAGGATTTTAGACTGGCTAACGGAGCCATTAAACCCTTCAGAATGAGTTACACCAAATGGCTTGGGTTACTTAGACAACTCTTGACCGGACTCGTTCTCCCAGTTGACGAATGGTCAATTTCACCCGTCAACAAATGGTGCTGGAAGGAGGGCCTGAATATAATTGATGGCACGTGGAAGTCGTAAGACTCCTCCCCACATACTCGCACGCCTGTAGTAACATGTAGTCGTTCAAACACCAACGTTACTTCTGAAACAACAACTACCTCAAACGATAATATTGAGTTTCCCGTTGAACCAATAAGACTAGCTCCTCAAGGGGCCGACGTACAGGAAATTGTTTGTCAGTCACTTATAAGGACACATAAATCTTTGGCCCGTATCAGGAAACCTGGTAGGCCTCTCAATTAACCTTTAGATTTCTTGGAAATTTGAGAAAAACTTGAAGGCACTAGCATGCTTTTAAATCCTTTAGAGGATAATACTATAGATCCTATCGGAACCCCTACTCTTGGAGTTGGAGGATCTGGTATCTCGCCTTCCCCACCTGGTTCATCTCCATTCTCTTCGGGAGGAGAGTCATCTGACAAGGGAAGTTCCTCGTCTGAGCCATCTCGGCCTTAGACACAACCTACACCCATGGAAAGCCAAAACAATCTTGCCAGACTCTATCTCAATCAAGATGTCATTTCTATACCTGGACCTCAACACCCACAGCCGAAACATCCGGAGAAATGGTTACCTAAATTTGATCTGGATTCTAAGCAATCTTTCGAAGATCACATAAAGAAGTTTATGTTGGCTATTAGACTCTGAAGTGTAGAGAATGAAGACATAGTATGCAGACTCTTTCCTTATACATTTGAGTTAAATGCCTCCACATGGTATTTCGCCCAACAGCCCCAGACCATTGCCTCTTGGGACAAATTTGAAACCTACTTGTTAGAGAAGTTTGGAGACGATAAATCCCTTGAATTCTTGGTTATGGAACTTTTCAGTCTAAAAATGAACCCTAAGGAGAAAGTAAAATATTTTGACCAAATATTCCTTGCGTTAAAGAATCAAATTCCCGTAGATTCAATGCCTGTTGAGAGTCTAATTTTTGCATATTACAACAAAGCCCTGCATAATAATATAACAATAATATAACAATTTGGGTTAAAAGTTCTAAAAAGTCTACATTGTTGGAAGCCTTCGAAGCAACAAGACAGATTGAAAAGGATATACTAAGCTTGAAAGACAATCTCAATAGTGAAGATGAAACAACTTCATCCTCTAAAAAGAAAATAGAAATCCTTGCAAGGCCTCCCCCAACCAAAATCCAACCAGAAACTTTAGACCTGGAAAGCTTGCAGAAAGAGTTTCAAAAACTATCAAATCAATTCGTTGACCTGAAGAGATCAATCGAGGAGGAATCCTCAAGAAAAGGAATTTTTAAACCCCCTTTCAGAAAACTTTTTTAAATTGGTCGAACCAAACCATTGAAGGTCTCAATTTTGAAATCTTGCAGTACACTTTGCAAACCATTCTTGAAGCACATGATAATTCTTTTCCCACTAAAAGTTCAGAAGACATAGTTGAAGAAGAGGATTCATCTCCCAATATATTCAGACACTTTTCTGATAGTATTTTTCAAGCAAACTTTGAAACTGTCCACCCTTACAACACGAGAAGAAAAATACAAAGCAAACTGTCTTCTGAAATGAATAATAACGTGCTTTCAAAACAGTGGAAACAAGCTGAAATAAAATAGAGTTTAGCAGCCCCAGTCTTGGAATATGATTTGATTGAAGGTCTGAAAAAATTGTGGGCTAATATTTATGTTTACGAGCTTTTGAAATTTCCTCTTATTCTTCAGAAAATGCCTCAAAATATCGTAGAAAACAGTAAGAATAACGATCCTAGCAACAAGAAGACTACATAAATCAGTTCTGAAATAGCCAAAACGATCCCCACTAAAATGAAATCCAAACTTCTGGATAAGAGGAATCTATCTAAAAAAACTGTATCAAATGTAGATAAAATTGTTTCAGGGACAACGACGAAAAATCAACAGAATTCTGCTGTTAAGACTCGTAAAAATGTCCTGCTTTCTTATTAAATTTTGAAATTTTCAATATAAATGTACATAATTGTATGGTGGACTCCGGTGCATCATCAAATGTGATGCCTTTATATGTTTGCCAAAAAATTAATGCAAAAGTTCAACCTTCTAGTCTCAAAATCATTTAGCTCGATCGGGAGAACGTTAAGGTAATCGATGAACTTAAGAATGTTTTGGTTAGGTTATCTTCTAATCCTAAAGTTCACCAAGTTATTGATATTATTGTTGCTAACATCCCAGAAGTCTATGGTTTATTTTTTAGCAGGGACTGGTCCGAGCAACTGCATGGCTACTTTGCCACAAACTAGTCTCATTTGTGGTTTCTGGAAAACGGATAGCCAAACAAAATCAGGATAAACCGCGAACCCTATCTCAAGCATACCATGAAAGATCTGAATGATCCGAATGAACCTTTTACTACATCCACTAATTCATTCAAAATGTAGGGAATGAATACTTTCTTTAGTAACTTCATGACCGAAATCTCCCCCTTCGCGGATCCCAGGCAACAATCAAAACTCATGAACTGTATTTAGTCACCAGCTCTACCAAATATGTCAAACACTGCTAACAAAGCTCATATATGGTCACTGTACTTCGACGGATCCAAATCCAAAGAAGGAGCTGGTGTAGGATGTGTACTCATCGACCCTGCAGGTAATAAGACTTTCATTGCCTATCGATTAGAGTTCGAGTGCACTAATAATACTGTCGAATATGAAGCACTTCTACAAGGTCTTAATAAAGTTTGGATATGGATGTAAGAAATTTAATGGTCTTTGGTGATTCGGAAATAGTGGTCAGATAGGTAAGAAACTCCATACACTGCTTGTCACCACATCTGATAAGTTACCAAACCGAGGTATGGAGCTTGATACATAAATTTTTAGCATTTAACATCAATTCCATTCCTAGACTAAGTAATTATGAGGATGAACTATTGGCTAATGTCACTTCAAAACTTTTTCCCGTAGAAGGTCTTTCTCCGAATGCATTTTCGATTGAATTATTGTTCAGGTCGTCGAACCCGAATAACATCACCAATTGGAGAGTGTTCGACGATGATCAACAAATCATCAACTTATTTTATATGGAGGACACTTTCCAAGGTGCAATTATCAATGAAGGCACTCATGATGAAAACCTCTGCAACTTCACAGTAATATCAGATCCTAGATCTCTTAAATCGACATCTGATCTGGTAAACTCTATTCCCAGATCTGTTGTAAGACTAGAAAAGTTTTATGATTTACATGATAAATTTAGAGGGTCAGTCAATTGTAAAACGAACAGTTCTTCCTTGAATTATGAAACGATAAATCTAGGAACTAAAGATAATCCGCAAAATATCAATTTGGGAACGGGATGCTCTGAACAAGAACAATCTTCCTTTATAAAACTGTTGAAAGAATTCAAGGACATTTTTACCTGGACATACGATGATCTAAAAACATTTGATCCTAACATAATACAACATGTCATCCCCATGATACCACAAACTCAACCTTTTCAACAGAAATTAAGAAAGATGCACCCCAAATTGGAACCGATTGTCAAGAAAGAACTAAATAAATTACTAAATGCAAATATAATTTTCCCAGTGAGACACACACAATGGATGTCTAACCTAGTTCCTGTAAGGAAGAGAAGTGGTGAAATTTGACTCTGTGTCGATTTTCGTAACTTGAACTGAGTGTCTGATAAAAAAAATTATCCCGTTCCCCCAATGGAAAAAATTATTTAGCAGGTATCTGGTTTTGAACAACTGTCACTATTAGATGGTTTTTCAGGATACAACCAGGTCCTCATGTCTCCATTGGACCAGTGAAAAACCACCTTTCGTACCCCTGGGGCACTTATTCCTACAAGAAGATGCCTTTTGAACTCATAAATGTCGGGGACACTTTCCAGAGAGCAATGGACATTGCTTTTCGTGGCCTCATAAACCAATCAATAGTCGTCTATCTTGATGACATTACCATTTTCTCCAAAAACAAGAAATATCACTTGTCTCACCTTAGGACTATTCTAGAACAATGCCGCAAGTATGGCATATCTCTCAACCTTAAGAAATCAGTCTTTGCAGCGGAACAAGGAAAACTACTTGAGTTCATAGTGTCCAGTGATGGAATGATCATCGATCCTGAAATAACTCGAGCCATTGCCAAACTCCCCCCGCTTCCTCTAAAAAATTCATGCAATCCTTTTTAGGACAAATTAATTTTGTCAGAAGATTTGTCCCGAGTTTCTCAGAAATGGTAAGACTGTTACAAAATTTAATTAAAAAGGATGTTCAATATCATTGGGGACCACAAGAAAGTGAAGCCTTTGATTCCATAAAAAAATCAATAGTGGAAGTCCCTTCTTGGATAAGCCTTGATTTTTTGTGAGATTTCACTCTTTACACTTTCGCCTCCAATCAGTCTTACGCTGTTGTGTTAACATAAAAAAATGTTGAAAGAAATGAAATCCCTATTGCCTTCATGGGCTCAAATTTTAAAGGGGCTAAATTGAATTACCCAGCGGTAGATCAACATGTGTATGCTGTTTTCAAAGCTGTGAAACACTTCCGGTCGTATCTGTTGAAATCTAGAACTAAAGTCATCGTTCCTGACACTGTCGTAAGAAACTTATTAGTACAAAAGGAACTGGGAGAAAAACGAGCAAATTGGATGACATCGTTACAAGAATACGACCTCGAAATAACTCCTGCACAAATTGTTATAGGTCAAAGCCTATGTAAACTAGTGGTTGATTCAGTTGAAGAATAGGAAAGTCAAATTAATATCTCAACTGTAGATCAGCCCAATCAAAATCATATCTGTTGCACACAAGCTGTTGCTAATTCTTGGTATAATGATATAAAGTTTTATTTGACACATGGATATGCTCCTCGCTATCTTGATCCTAAAAATAGAAGAGAACTCAGGTTAAAATCTGCATCTTTCCAGCTCATAAATGATGTATTGTTTCAAAATAATTTTGACGATGTTCTTATGCGTTGTTTAGAAAAAGAAGAATCAGAAAAAGTGTTATCTAAACTACATGTAGGTGAAGCTGGTGGACACTTCGGTGGAGACACAATTGCTCACAAAGTGTTAAGAGCTAGGTACTATTGGCCCACGTTATTTAAATATGCCCATGCATTATGTTGTAAATGCATAATCTGCCAAAAGGTTGCTCGACGAGTGAAAAAGGCACCATTCCCTTTGCAACCTGTTACTGTGGGTTCACCTTTTTAGCAGTGGGGTATCGACATCATAGGGCCAATAAACCCTACTTCTTCACAACAACATAAATATATCATTACAACAATAGATTATTCTACCAGATGGTCCGAGGCTGCACCTTTGTAAGTGGTAAACACTAATCAGGTAGTATCTTTCCTTAACTCGAATATCATTACTAGATTAGACATTCCTGAATGTTTGGTCTTCGATAATGATTCTTACTTTTCATCCCTCAATATGACTGTTTTTGCCTTGGAAAAAGGGATCAAATTGAAATATTCTTCCAACTACTACCCCCAAGGAAATGGCCTCGCAGAATCAACAAAACAAATTTGATAAACATTATCAAGAGGATCGTTTCTGAAAACCACAAAAATTGGCACAACGTGCTTTTTAATGCATTATGGGTTGATAGAGAGACACCAAAAACCTTTGTTGGTAGTTCCCCTTTCTTTGTTGTCTACGGAAGAGAAGCGATTCTCCCCCCAGATGTTCTACTTCCCTCTCTGTAATTAACGCAAAAAGTGCAAGAAGAGGAATATCCTCCTTTTGAAAGTCAGATCAATGCCTTATTAAAACTAGACGAAGTAAGAGCACAAGAAAAGAAGAAGTTGGATCAACATCAACAGATTGTGAAAATCTGGTTCGATTCAAATTCTTCTTCAGATAGGAACTTTGAGGAAGGAGATTTGGTTCTCAAATGGGATAAAACTCACGAGGGGAAAGGGGAACACACCAAGTTCCAAAACCTGTGGTTGGGACCTTTCGTAATTGCTGAAAAACTAGGTCCTAACTCTTTTCATCTACACAATTTGGAGGGACATCCAGACACTTTCCCGGTGAATGGCCAAGCTCTAAAAATGTATTTTTCTTGATGATTTCAGATTCACCTCTGTACATATTTTCTTTCGTTTTTAGGATTTTGGTTCTTTTCATTTTTCTTGTTTTCCCTGCTTTCTGAATAAACGTATGTCTGTGTCACCTTTTAGTTCATGAAGGGAAACCATAATGCCTGGTTATGAAGCAATAGTCAAGGTATTTTCAGAGCATCAATGTTGTAAATTTTTGAAACGCAGACTAGCTAAGGAAACTTTATGTTCAAAGTAGGTTTCATGGTTTCACTTTATAATCATGTGCAGACATGATCATCATTAAAGCTCTTTACGTTGTCCTTGTTTTCAAAGAAAACAACTCAATTATGCTTTCCTTTCCTCGAAAATCTATTCTTGTCAAAAAACTAATTTTAGATCATAATGAAGGTTATCGAGCGAAAAATTAAGGCTAGAAAATATCAAGTGTTCTGAACACCAAAATTTTTAGCATCACCCCTCTCTTTTGAAGATCATTAAATTTATTAAATTGTATCTAGAGAGTTGTGGGAAGTGTTTGTAAACCCGGCGAGATACTGAATAGGTCTGCTGGCAGTGGGTAAATGCATGCATTATGCCAAGAAAACTTCGTCGGGGTACTGAACAGGCCTGTTGGCAGTGAAGCAATGTTAGGTTCAAGAAAATTATCAGGTATAAATTTTGATATTAATCGTAAGTGCCCTTCATTTTGAATTGACAATTCTTGGACATGGTAGAGGCGTCAAAGTGGGTTAATTGACATCCCTGCCAAGGCTATGGATGTCTACTGGCAACAACAACCTTGTCAATAGTATCATAGCCATTGACTTGAATATCATTTCTCTTGTAATTAAAATTTGTCACCAGATTTCATTTGAACACTGACACATCTGAAGTTGGACTCTATGATGTTTTTAGAATTTGATTGGGATGCTTGATTTCCTTTCAACTGTTCTTTAATCTTTAATCAATCCTAGCATGAACTTGTTGGTGATGCAGAGATAATTGCTTCTCCCAATAAGTCGCAACTGTTAGTAGCCCTACATATTTTTGCTAGTTTGAACGACAAACAACACTTCGTATAGCTTCCTTCACCTCATTATGTAAATATTACTATTTGGGGGTGATTATTGGATTATAAAAAGACATTTGATTATTCTTGTTTTATTTTTATCTTGCGTTTTCATGCTTGATTCATGACTGAAAGCATGAATCAAGAATGAAAACTTAATTTCGTATTATATCCCTATTCAAAGTCTGGTTTTTAAAGGTTCATGGTGATTACTTCATATTTCTTACTTGAATAATTTTCCTTTTGAGTTTATCGAATATCGATATAATTCCCATGTTGATTTTCATTTGGACTATAAGATTATTTATTTGAATCCTTTGTTAATCAACTATAATGCCAAATATGAATTCGCATTTAGATTGTAAAAATATATCCATTCCAACCCTTTGCAAATCGGATATATCCATTACATGACATAGGAATTAAACGCACCAGAACCATATCCTGTCCTTCATTTTGGCTGGCAGAATGAACTGACAGGCTTCTCATTATGAGTTAAGGGTTTGTATAGTGTTATGTACTCGGGGCTTTCATTACCTGGAGTGTTTAAAATCCATAACCGAGACCTTCATGTGTATGCTGTGATCGCGTAGGTGTTCTACTTGTTTTGTTTCCATAGTATCCCCTTAAACTTGTCCATGTTACTTCTGACATCTAAATCCATAGTAGTGTGAGTTTCCCTTGTTACAGTCTGGTCATACCCTTAATGGCTCCTATAGTCTGAATAGAGCTGAATGGACCTCAAGCGTTGTTGTCCCATGATGATGTGGTCGAAGATTTGAAAGGCCAGGGTTGGGATATTTTCATTAAGAAGTTCAAAGGGTATAATCTTCGCGTGGCCAAAGAATTCACCCAAACGTTTGATGGATATAGAGCGAAGGTTGGTGATATTCAGTTGGAGGTAACTGGAGATTTTTTAGTGAAGCAATGGGTCTTCCTCTCTCCAATCAGAAGTGGTTTAAGAACTCGAATATTGACAAAGTGCCTTGGAATCTTTTCATGACCTCTAGAAAGATTGATTGCTGTGAGAAAGGTATTCCTATTTTCTTGCTTAATGTTAGGTGGCATGGTCTATTATCATTTGTTAAACAATTTATTACTTGCAAGGGCTGCTATGGCCTAGTTTTTCTTTACCATGTGCGATTTATTATGAATTTTATAGGCTTCCATTTAAATGTGTCGTTTTATTTGCTAAGAAGTCTGTACAAAATGTTGAAAAGATACAAGAAGCAAAGTCTCAACTCTAGCCTCTTTCACCATGGCTTAATTAAAATACTGTTGGTTCATCATTTGAAAACCTTGGGTGATTATTGGGATGGGTACTTAGCTCGAAACAGTTTTATTACAACCCTTCTTATAGAGACCCCTGTGTTGGATAAGCCTATGATAGAGAAAAGTTTCAATTTCTCAAGTGACAAACTAGATCCTTTGAAGACAAGCCCTCATGACGAGGTAACAAATGGTCACTCTTCAACTGAACAAAAGAAGGTCAATCATGAGTTAAATGATATTGTTGTGCATGACTTATTTGTTGACCCTAACGCTAATACAAAATCCTGTATTGAAAAGTCTCACAAACAAAAGCATGCAATGGTAGGGTTTCTAAATAAGAGGTCTGGTCGACTCATTTCGAGAATTCTGCATAATCGATATAATCCTCATGTGAGCTCGATCAACCGATCGATATCCATGAGGATTCAGATCCCAAAATTGAGAATTTTCTCGCAGAAGAAGATCCCGACTGTCATAAGTTAGATGCTAATCAACCTTTTGACTATGTTAACAATCTCCCACCATGTCTCGAGGGTAGCAAGGGGTTTACTGGTATAAATATTGGTCAAGGGCTGGCAACAGGTAGTGTTGATTTTATTACATCCAAATATACGCTACATCGACAGGTTACTCTTTTTGTGCATTGCAAAGTCTGCTTGCATTGGATTGAACAATACTTTAAGGACATTCCCATTCTACAAGCAAGGGTTAAATCTCTCATAAACCACAATGAATTTCTCATAAAAGAAAACAGTGACCTCAAGGAAAATGAACAGAGACAAGCCAAGCGTCTTAAAAAGACAGACATTACTGTGATAAAGAATGCAGACAATGTGAAAGCCATAATAAATTCTGAGATATCTTGATCCTTTTTAGTTATGAGTTAAATGGTAAGATGATTCTTATTACAGTCATGTTATTTTTTTAAAAATCAAATCGGTTCAACTTGGATTTCTTTTACCAATATAAGTCTGGCTACAAAATCAAGAGATTCTATAGCCAAGTCATTTTCATATAAAATTTAGTAATTATTTGTTAATAAAATATTTAACTTCTCATTTCATTTTTTTAGGACATGGTATATCTGATGTTGATGTTATGGGATGGAACATGCTCGATCTAGTTGATTAGTTCTCTCCTTTTGTATATTTTATAAATATGGAAAACTTTCATGAATTTTTGAAGATACAATTTGATCATGGGTGGCTGTACACCCCCATATTTGTAATGTTTTGATCTTATGGGATCTGATCTTTTCCTTAGAGATAGGGAGATCATATTTCCCAAAGACACTTTAAAAACCATGCATTTTGTAATTGACAGGCATCTTGGCCTAGAGCAGAAGATGGACAAATGATTCCAAGACTAAATGAAACAAGGCATAAGCATTTTTGGCTTTAGCCTTTTGTGAATGATTTTTTCATTGATGTTTTGTTAATCCTAGTATATTAATAGGTATTGTAGATTTAGACTCAATGATCTATTATATTTGGGATACTTATGTTATAAATATCGTCCATAATTTGTTGCTCTAGATATTGACACTGTGATTATCTCTTTAATTTGAATGACATGATTTCTCTTTGATTTTTAGTTGAATAATGAAATAAAATGTGTTACACTAAGATTTATCTTACTGTAATCACTTGCGATCATAAGATCACAAGGTCTATTTGCATTATCTATTCTGTTATTAAATTTTAGTTACTAGGACAGGTTATGAATTTATTTAGAACATTTCACTATAAGTCTATTTCATATTTATCTCGCAGGAGCAGTAGTTGGATGCTTCTTATTCACATAGAATCCCAGATACATTTCACAAATTAACATCAGGTTAGATCCTTTATGTTTCTAATTTCTGTCAATTATGCATAGTGAAACCGGAAAGTTTAGATCAACGTTTGACTATCTGAACATCTATGTTTCACAGTCTAGTTAATTCATGATTTGCTATATTAATATAGAGAAAAAAAATATATTTGAATGTGCTTTCTTTATCTACTTCTCAAAAGCAATTATTTTCACATTGATTTTGTGAGTTTCCAGTAAAACTCACAACCTGTAAATGTTGTTCATAAATGGGATTTTTATGTTATATATATATATATTATAGTTGTTAGCACTAGTTAGTTATTCTTTTCTTTTCATTTTCTTTTTTAGGATTTTAGATTGGCTAACAGAGCCATTAAACCTGTCAGAAAGAGTTACAGCAAACAACTTGGGTTACTTAAACAACACTGGACCAGACTCGTTCTCCCAGTCAATGGACGATCAGTTTCGCCTGTCAACACAACTTCATCAGTTGGAAGAGTAGTTGGGATTTTAGAACCATCTACCAAAATCTGTCAGATTTCCATACCAAGAGACATCATGTAGTTCTTCATTATGATTTCCCAAAATGCAAAATTTGTTCCATTGAACATAGGAGGTCCCATTGAAGAATAACAATAATCTTGACTTGACATACTTTCTGTGTGATCTTCCTTCCAATCCTTAGGTTGTTATTGAAGGTACCCACACTCTGATACCAATTGTTGAAACTCAAAGCAATACTGAGGGGGAGGGTGAAACAATATTGTATCAATTTTTACTAATTTATTTCCTTTCAATGATAGAAGTTATTTATAAGTGCTTACTTAATCATCAATACATGCATAAATCAAAACAAGAAAAAGAACATAGTACACCAACATTTTTACATGGATACCTAATGTGGGAAAAAACCACAAAAAATATTTATTTATGTTCTTTGTAAGCACCAAATTACAATTTATAAATTTTCTTCTTGACAGGCACCCACCTGTCGCAAATAATAAGGACACCAATCCTCTCAGGAACCAACCTGTTGTAAATAATGAGGACACCAATCCTATGAAGAACCAAGTGTCTCAGATAATGAGGACATCGATCCTCTCAGGAACCAACCTATCACAAATATTGAGGAAAACAATCCTCAGTGTGCTTCAACTCACCCTAGCACCTCCTTACCACCCTAATTTCAATTAAAAAAATTCTTGCTAAACTAGACCTTTTCATGACTTTTCTATGCAATTAAGTACAATAGATGTATATCAAGTTCAATTCTTTTGAACAGTTATGGGACCTTTTTCCCTCACTTTATCATTGCATCAATCGAATAGAGTGCATCCTTATTTATAATGTTTTTTCCTGAATTCCCCTTCTTGTATGTGGACGCATAATAGTTACATTGTGGATATATTTTGACTAGATCAAATTCCTATCAGTTACACTTCTGTCTAAATAAAGTATGTAGATGCATGGCAATTATGTTTGGACATATTTTGACAATATCAAAGTCATGTCAATTACACTTATGTCTAAATTTAGCATGTGGACATGTGACAGTTATATAATGGGCAAATCTTAACCAGATCAAGATCCAGTTACAGTTAGACATTCTTTGAATAAATGAATGGACCAAATATTCCTACAAATGAGCTCCATCTCATCTCCACCAACGAAACTTAGTATTACCAGAGCATCTCCTCATGAATGATGCAACAACTCACATTTTGGTATATAGAGTATATGTTGCAAAAATATAATAAGATCCCAAAGATCAAGTCACAAGTCTTCATCTTATCAAATTTTCCCTGTAGTGCACTCACCCAATCACTCCATTCATATTGTTGCATTCCACTCTGTCTCTAGTTACACAGACTTCATTCCGTCACACTCTACTACGTCAGTCATCGCATCATATCAAGTATCCATACATAATTTATTCTACACAATCTTCCACATAATTCATCACATTACATTTCGTTGCACTATTTTCACCTCGACACACTCCACTACACCATTTGTCACACTGGTTCAAAGCACCCTACATATTTTATTCTGTTCCATTTACCCTTCTCAGCGCTATTGATCCTTTTGTACCTTGATCCTTCTACGCACTTCTATTTTCATCCTTTCACAACTTCCTCTGTCTATTCAACACACTTTGTTCCATACTTTATGTGTTATAATTGACCATGTCCATGACCACTTTCACATCAATGAAAACATTTATGCAACAATGGTTCAACTAATCATGTAATTGAATGGTTCCACATTTTTTTTCAAATATTCTTGGATATGAATGCCTAACTGAGAGATTTCCCAACACCCTACAACACTCGTTGAGGTGCCTTTATGGGTGATATGATATATAACTCGGGCGCTAGTAACATGTTGCACTAGAATATGGCTTAGCAGGTAAGTAAATTCACTTGTATTATTTCTTCAACACATAAAATGTATATTCATTCCAATAAATAATGGCAGTGGAAACATGACATGTTTTTATTGTTGTGTAGATTAATGAACAAGGCGTTGTACCAACAAGTCTGAGAGCAATTATGGAGGTTTCACTGTATGCAAAGAAAGAGACCGGTTGATCCTTGTGCTCACTTTGATGACATCATATATGAAGAGTGATTATAGAGAGCTAAGTAATCCTCTTAAATAGGGGAAACATAATTATAGACTAGTATCTTGCATGAAGAAGAGAAGGTGGCCTTCCCAATGCTAACATTTGGTGATTGGCGACCATCAATATCATGCATAAAGAATCTTAGAATATGGTGTGTATGATAGGATGGTTCAAAGGAAATATTAGGATATGCAATAATAACAAAAATGTTAAAGAATTGATACTAAATCCATAGTTAGCATTACTTCACCTCAAAATATGTACACCTTAAGACATTGTAATGCAGTCATCTTTTGTTAAGTTTCAAATGAAATATTTTAGGATAAATTGTCCCTTGCCTCAATATGAGGCCAAATAAGAGGTAGAAGTTCTGTATTGGAGGATATGAAGTGTCTAAGTTTTTTTATTGGAAAATATAATTTTCGTTAACTCCATAACTTAGGATAGAAAGGTAAAAAATCTCTTGGTATGCATGTTGAACTAATGTAGGAACCAAAAATTATTTACTATAATTCATGGCCTAAAGGAAGGGACTAATAATAATGTGAAACATTGAAACTAATCTCACAAATAATTGCGAAACACAAAAAGATAATGTTGTAATGTTACATCAACTTTCTTAAATCAAATAATTTGTTTTTCATTTAATTTTCATTTATTAATTTTAAAATAAAATATTAATGAATATTTTTAATAAAAATGTATCTATAAATTAAAAAAAAACAAAATTGCATTAATTGATAATAATTATTGTTGTTTTTTAAAACTAAAAAGGGGAAAAAATTCTATTATATTACAAATATATTACAAATATCTAAACAAGGGGGTTTTGCCAAATAATATCATTTAGAGTTCCAACTACATTCCTATGATTACTACGACCATGGCCTATATTATGTGTACCAAAAGAGAAAACTAAACAGATCCAATAAAGAAACATTCCTACATGTGGACAAAGCTAGCTATGCAGAACCGAACATAACCTTCAACCTGAATGGAAACCTGAGAATAGGGAGTCCCTATCTTGGAATCCCAATTCTTTCTTTACTCGATGGCCACATCTAGGCATTAGCATGCACTCCTGAAATTCTTGAGGTTCCTCTTCTTGTTCGTCGTCCACCACAATGGGGAAATTGAGCAAACTTGGAGGGCTCGAGCCAACTATGCCCTTCTCTTTCTACTCCACATTGTTTTCAGCCTTAGTGACATGAAACTTAATACCATTTTCTAAACTACAATAGAGTTCAAATTTACCGTTTAGGATATGAATAGTTCTCAGGAGTTTACCATGGTCGTGCTTTGTCTTTCTAAGAGCCTGACCTATGAAGGCCTTCACCATATAGTAGGTTTCCATGATCCTAAAATAACTTGTGTTTCGAGCTCAAGAATGCACTGGATCTGGAAATAAATACTTTTCCTCCACAATAATTCCCTGCTCCAAGGTTGCTTTGCATTGATTCTTAACTTTGATCTCCATGGCTTCAACTAATTTAATTTCCTTTGTCAAACATAAATCCTAGAACCTAGTTATTGCAGCATGGGATTCTTTCTCCACTCTTCTTGAGTGACCATGACCTATAGATGATGAAGCTTCCTTATCATGGAATCCCACAAGGTGACTCTTTTTATTCTTTTTCCATTTATGAGCCATACTCAAACTATTGTTGTTCTTGGGATTAAAAATGTAGAGAAGATTGTAGGCTAGTGGGTAGAACCTTAATTGAAGGCTCAATACATTGGAATTGAATGACATTTTTCCTATTTTAATGCATATAACCTAATCATTCTTGTGCCTGGGGTGCTACTTGTGATTGGTGTGGTTTGGAACCCACCCGAGGATCATAGATTTCACCATGATGATCAGACACATATGCGATCCCATTAACTCTGTTTTGACATCGTCAAGGCTCATCCTAGTATGAATAATTCATTCTCCTAGGTTGGAAGTGATTGAGTTTTACCTCCTCCAATGGAAATATCATGTTTCCCTTGCATGAATATGATGGTTTTAACCATGTTGTATATTACGCACCCCTTCCCTTTTAAAAAAATTAATATATTTCAGAAGGTGGCATACCATCATCCCATCCATGCAAGAGATATCTAGGCCACCTGTCATACTTTCCCATCTCGAGTCTCAAATTAATAAACTAAGCTGATTTCATTCCTTCCTTTGTATTTTCCATCCATGAGGAAAGGTCCATTTGGCAGTATCAATCCAATTTATTTCCCACCCCTTCTGTAAGTGGGTCCTTCGACCACTAGATACAATCATGACCATGCATTGTGACACATGTATTTGCCATGTAGTCCATTACAAATTTCACTTCCCTATGAAGTATCACTAGGACGATGGAAGCCAACAACTTCACCATACACCTGAGATTTGCTAGCCCATGGCTCAGCCTCTAGTGTTGCAAAAACTTGTGAGATGAACGTCATTCAAAATTTTCCTTAGCACCAAGATAAGTAGCTATGAATCCCCTTCCACCTATAGGGTTTGGATCCCATATTTCTGCGTGATTTCTATTCCATGAAAGATGCCTGCTGCTTCCATTGAATTATTGGCTGAAAATCCTAGCTTTGACGCATAGAATAGAATCACCTCTCACTTATGGTCCCTGAAGACACCTACCACCCCTGCATCCCCTAGATTCCCCTTCGACACATCATCAAATTTTAATTTTAAGAACCCCTCCTATGGGGGAACCCAATGGTATCTCATGTGAATGTGAGCCTTCTTCTTTCCTAGTTAATTTGGCTTAGCACAAGATTCAAAATTCCATATTTTGAAGATGTGGACCTCGTGCCTTTCAAGTTAAAGGCATTGGGGAAATTAGGGAGATGCTATAATGTATTCTTTCACATTTTTCTTGATGGTTTCCCATATTTCGGAATTGTTAAGTTATTTTCCCTTAAATATCCTCCTATTTCTTTCTTTCCATACATTCCACATGAGGAATCCCAGGAAGGGTTCCCATTCTCTATTTAGTATAGGGTTGTCATAGGGGCTATTGCTCTAGTACTCAATTGTTTTAGGGATATTCTAGTTTCTTAAGTCTATTTTTCTGAAAAGAGACACTCCTCAGTCCCAAACTTGGGTTGTGAACTTGTTGGAACCTAGCAAGTGGATCCATGGTTTCCATGACTTTCAAACATATAATACACCTTAAAGGGCCCATTCATCCTCTACAAAGGAGGTGCTCCTAGGTTAGGATCTTTTTTATCGCCATAAGCCACAAAATGGTTAACGTTTTTGGCCAGAGGGTCACATTCCAGGATTTACCCCATAAAGGGAAATTATGTTGATCCCCTAATCCCACCATTGGTATATAAGCCTCTTTCACCTTGAAGTTACCATCCCCAGTTCTTCCCCAACTTATGATGTCTTCTTCTTCCCCAATCTCCAACTGACATTCTATCATAACCTTCTGACCAAATTTGTTTTAGACTTTGTCCACATTGCATGCAATTCCTCTAACTGTTTCTATATTTGTGCAAAGGGGTTTGTACTATCATGATTTCCTTGACAGTATTGGTGCACCTAAATCCACCATTCTCTTTCCATTGTGTAATGAAGACTCTATAGTTGATCCATGTTCCTTAATATAGGAAATTAGTCCTAAGATCCCCCCCAGAAGAGGTTTGATCGACCGTTATGCACTTTCCAAAAAACATTTTGTTGCACCAGAGTACGATTTCACTAAGCATTGTTCCATATAATGGAACTTGGCCTATGTCCATCTAATTTAATCAGGTCTTGTTGAGAATTCTAAGGAGAGTACTTATTTTTCCATAGTTTTTTCAAATTGGCATTGGTGGATTTAACCTATCTCCACCGTAGTTTCATCACCATGTATTTTCTTATAGCTTAGGGTTCCATGAGGCCCATTCCTCCTTTTTCCTTGGGTTTACAAAGAGTTTACCAAGCCACTAATTCCCATTTTCTTTTCTTCATCCCCCCTCCCCCCCCGGGAAAAAACTTGTGTTGAATACGATAGATCACCTTGAGAAATTTCATGATAGAATCCAAGATAAAAAAGACATATAGGGAGAAAAATGAGAGGAAAAATGTGATCAAGAGGACTCTACTTGGTAGAAAAAGAAAGCTATGGGTCCAACTATTAAGTTTGGATTCCATCTTAGCAATGATTTCCTCCCAAGAAGGGTTATGGACGACCCTGGAGAGGAGGGGGGATCCCAAATATTTGGTCGAGAGGGAGGAAGGTTGAAATCCTAAAAGGTTAGCTAGGTGTCTTTGGATCGGGAGGGGAGTGTTAAAGAAGAAGATATGGGATTTTCCCTAGTTGATTATGGTGTTCAAGGCCAGGTTAAAGAGGTCCAATGTCCTTTTTAATGCTAGAGATTCTTTCACCATGGGTAAACCCATCAACAACATGTCATACACAAACTGGAGGTGGGATAGGGCCTCCTCTTGAGAGTGAAGGATGATCCCTTTAATGCCATCTTTCCTTTTGGCTAGGGAGAGGCTGCCACCAAGAAATTTGACTAGGATGATGTAAAGGAAGGGCGACATAGGGTGTCCCTGGTGAAGCCCCCTTGTAAGGTTGAAGGGTTTCAATGAGAATACATTCATAAGGATAGATAAGAAGGTAGAAGAAACGAGGTTTAAGACCTAATCAACCCACTCCCATCCAAATCCAAAGGCTAGCAGAATATTCCTTAGGAAGTTCCAATTCATTCTATCGTAGGCTTTAGACATATCTAATTTCATTATCATGCCATATGTTTTTGTCATTTTGAGGGTATGGATTGCCTCATGGAAAACAAAAATCCCATCGAGTATTTGTTTTCCTTCCAAAAAATCCCCCTACTCTTACAAAATGATATTAGGGAGAGGTTTAATCCTAGAAGCTACTAATTTAGAAACAATATTATAAATGAAATTACATAAGGATATGGGTTGGAACTTATGTGAAAATTTTAAACCTTTTATTTTTGGGTTTAGAGTAATGAAGGTAGCATTGAATGCTTAATGAATGGTCCTACAGTTTCCTAATTCCTCTACCACCTCCCATATGTCAGTTCCAAAAATTGACCATCCTTCTTGGAAGAAGTCAATAGTGAATTCATCTGGCCTAGGGGTTTTCCTTTGGGCCATGTTTTAACAATCCCTTCTACCTCCTCTATGGTTGCTGACCTCATCAATATGTAGTTATGTTCATGGGAGACCATCCTGGGGATGTCCTTGAAAATTTTGGATATAGCTTCCTTCCTATTAACATCAGGTTCAGAGGGGAGATATTTTGTAAATGGAAATCTTTCAATGAAATTCAATTTCTAAACTTTAAGCCATCCTCGTGGCAAGTAAGGAAGTGAAATATGGAAACGTTCTTTTTACCATCCCTAAATGTCTATGCATGACTAAGTATTTATGAAAGAATGAATCCCAAGCCTTGTTTTTGTGGCTTTTACAATGTGCATAAAATAAAAGTAAGCTACTATAAAAAAATATAAAAAAAAAATTTTTTTTTTGCACAATTGCGCGGATCCGTGCGGGTTTGGACCCGACAGTTGCATAGCATGCATAGATTTTCCATTAAAATTTTTCTACAGTTCTGCGTGGTCAACGCGTCTATTCTTCTTGAGCTCACACACAAGAAGAGAAATGGCGGGACGTCGATTTTAAAACGAATTCAACCAACACAGGGATAAATTGAAGTGTTTGAAGGGTAGGCTAGGCTGGTTTTGGACCCTCCAAACATTAGAAAGTGAGAATAACAAATAAATATCCTAATTGAGGAGGAATTTGGATTTCAATCCCTAGTATGGTCACCAAACTATTTGGGGATTTTGATCACTAGGATGAAAAAAAAGAGACCCCTTTGATTTCCTTGGTAAACCAACAAAGCAACATAGAAAACTGGTTAGTAGGTTAGTGAACCCGCAAGCTAGAAATAAAAAAAGTAAATCAATATATGAATAACAAACAATGGAAACTAAACTAAGAAAATATTAACAAAGGATGCATTAAATTGAACACAAAGAATGGTGACCCAATAGAGAATGGTCTTTGAAATTGAGAACACTATGAGGAAAAATGTGAGATTTATGAATCCACTATTCCTCCTAGGTAGGGATCTTGAATCCCTCAAAGTAGAGCTATTACTCTCCTATTTTTTATTGAAAATGGCGAAAAAATCTATGGAAAAGATTCCCAAGAGGTGAAAAGATTACCCTATGATATGCTTTCCCAAGCTATTCTTAAGAGAAAAAATGGTTTCTCCACAAGTATTTGGACAACATAAAAATGAAATGAACTTCTTCCTTTTTTGCATACAATGATCCTCTATTTATAGGAGGATTGCTAGATATTTTACAACTAGTTTCCAATGTCAATGGGGAGGCCTTTGAAGGTACCTCCCATCCTTTTAGTGATCCCCAAGCATAATTTAGTGATATTTTGGGGTATGGTTGATATATACTTCATCCCAGAAGTGGTTAAGGCCTGACCAAAATAATCAATGCACCATTTTCAAATCCGCGCAGGTTTCCAATTGTCAGTCATGTAGACTGCGCACTGTGCATGTTGTCCATTGTGTTAACCGAAGCAAATGTTCGGGCGCTATGTTTTTTGAATGTGCACGGAAATTCAATATATTTTTTTCATAGTTTTGTGACTATATAGCCAATATTGGTTGTGATCCTCCTGTAATTATTGGTCATATGTTGTATTTGTGTTGACTATTTCTTCATCAGTTGTTTGTATTTGTATGAGCAATTTTTTGGGGATAACAATGTCCATGATCACTTTGAAATAAATGACAACATATGTGCAAAAAACTCCCCCTTTGTCATTTATGAAAACCAAAAGATATTTTATCTCTATTATGAAAGGTGACCGCAAAAGCAACTCCCTTTCAATGTGCACAACTGCAAGTTGCTCCTCCTTTCAATGTGTGCAATTACCAAATCAAGCAATGGAATATATTTTATCTCTGTTGTTACACATTGTTTTGGTCACCCCCGTGATCTATTGATAACATGTGTTCATGTTCCCATGAAAGGATAAAAGAGTCTTTCTCCATGAGGGAAGTGATTGGATTTGCCTTCTCAGAAACCATATTAAGGAAGGTTGTCGCAGGCTGGAAGATGCACAGGGTGTGACGATGTTTGATTGTCTCCCTTTTCTCTAAAGTTATACTGTGATGTCTCCACAGGCTGCACTATAGCTAGGGTATGATGATGCCAAAAGGATAAGGAAAAGTAGGGCTTCATGAAATTTCTAGAAGGGGATCTTCTAGAAGATGAGGTGGCCTCCGAACAACTTGGATATCACTCTCTTTTCTGCTTTGGTGGGATCATCCTAATATCCCCATCCATCTCTCCTTCACCTTATATAAGGAGGGATCTCTCAAGGAAAAGGCTAAGGTTGAAGAGGCTAATATTTGTATGGAGAAATTCTGCTTCAGATCATTCTTGAGAGATTTTCTTTAGTTCTACAAGCTACATGGTGGATCTTCTTCATTCAAAGGATTTGGAGAAAAGGTGTGTGTGTTAGAGAAAAGGTCCATTGAAAGGGGACCTTGCGACATCAAGGATTTGGTTGTATTCTCCACTTTCCATTAATATGATGCAACAATATGAGTTTTTACCCATTTTATTGATTTTTTACTTTCTCATTTGTATATTATATTATTTTATATGCTTCATCTAAACCCTAAATTCCTAAAAACTTTACAAGTGTTTGATTTTTTGCAGATAGAAAAGTCTAGAGTGAAACATTGGAACAAGGGTCTGTTTTTTGGTTTGTTTTTGTGAATTTGTCGCATGTAAAGATTATTTTTAAGTTTTTTCAAGAAAAACCTCAAGCTTAGTCTTAGTTCTTTATCGTTCTCATAAATACCTGAGAATGTAACCGAGTAAACTTTTATCACTTTTTCAGACTCGTAAAGGTTATACGAAAAAGGAACCCCCTTGGAGTCTTCTTTAAGCTCTTTTCAGACTCTCTAAATGTGAAAAGATGGTCGAGCGACCTTGTTCTTTTCACACTCGTGAAAGTATTTGAAGAAAACATATGATGAGCGGTACATTATCAATTTTTCAGTCTCGTCAGATTAATTTACGAAAAATGACCTATCGGAGTTCTCTTTAACTATTTTTCAGACTCTCTAAACATGAAAAACCCCCGAGTTTTCTTTCCTTGGACTCATTAAACAAACATTGAAAGACCCATATGAGACCAAACCACTCATTCTCAAGGGTTCTTTAAACATACTCGGAGGGACTTGTATGAAGGATGATCTTACATTAACAAGAATATGTTATTCTCCTCAAGCTTGCGTAAAAATAAAGAAGTACTTGCTAGAAATGGTGGGGGAAAATTGGGAAAGAAATGTGTCTCTTTATTCATGTTAGTGGCAGTAATAGTCACTCTTGAACATGACACCCCCTTCATCATTTTTTTTGGTTTGGGAAATCCATTTTTCTCTCATTTGACCATTTGCAAGTTGATTTGTTGGGTCCTCCTTGAGTCAATGCTGCCAAGACCATTTTCGTGTCATTCATATGTTCAAGAGAAGTCCAACCAAAACGAGCCCTCCATTGAGTTGACCATATGCAGTTATAAATTTTCTATCATGTCGGCCTTCCCTAAGTTGGTTCCTAATCACTTCATGCTCTGATCTACTTCAAATATGTTAGTTATTTCATTTCATTGATCGGGGATACATCAAGGCCCTCCTGTGACGATTCTTTTCTTGTCCCTCCTGTGACGATTCTTTTCCCATCGACTCCAACACATCATCCGAGAACAAGACCTAGAAATCATTTAGTACCTTAGATCTTGCATGCCTCAATGGTATGTTTCTTTGCTTCCAATAGTGGGTTCACATCATTGGCCCTTGATTGGGAGATTCCATCGAGTGTTCGACTTCAAATCATTTATTCACATTCATTATATTGTACTATGGTACCTTGGGAGTCATTGGCATCAATGGTGATTTCCCTCACACTTGTTAACAGTTTTCATTATTGACCGGTAATCAAGTGGTTTCTGCCATGTTTGACTTCGACACATGTAATCACATGGTTAGATTCATACTTAATAATGATGGAAATGAAGACCCTCAATCTCATCATTCTGGTCCAGGTTGTGACAGAATATTCATGAATTAGTTCGGACACATAGATCCACTATTTATGTCTCGTGGCTATGTCCAAATTTTGAAATCTTTAGCGCATAGATCCACAGTGTATTCCTGGTGGCTATGCCGATTCAAAACGACTTGCATCCACAATGTATATTTGGTAGCCATGAATCACTTGATATTTTCAATCTGAGTATGGGAATGCCTACCTCAGACAATGGTATATTATTATGCTGTTTCTTGATTATTTCGAGGTTCCTGATCGATGTGCTCCTTGTTCAACACACACATTCTACAAAGTATTTCAGTTGTCACGAGTTCTAGCTTCATACTTTGGGGAGCATTTTGTTACACATTATTTTGGTCACCCCTGTGATCTACTGATAACATCTGTTCATGTATGAAAGGATAAAAGAGTATTTCTCCATGAGGGAAGTGATTGAATTTCCCTTCTCAAAAACCATATTAAGGAATGTCACCACATGCTGCAAGATGCACAGGGTGTGAAGATGCCTGATCGTCACCCTATGCTCTATATTTGGAATGCGACGTCTCCGAAGGATGCACTGTAGCTAGGGTGCAACAATGCCAAAAGGCTAAAGAAAAGTCGAGCTTCACGAAAGTTATAGAAGGGGATCTTCTAGAATATGAGGTGGCCTCCAAATATTTTGGATCTTACTCGCTTTTCTGATTTAGTGGGATCATTATAATATCCTCATCCATCTCTCCCTCACTTTGTATAAGGAGGGGTATCCCATGGAAAATGATAAGGTTGAATAGGCTAATATTTGTATGGAGAAATTCTTCCTCAGATCATTCTTGAGAGCTTTGCTTTAGTTCTACAAACTACATGGTGGATCTTCTTCATTCAAAGGATTTGGAGAAAAGGTGTGTGTGTTAGAGCAAAGGTCCATTGAAAGGGGACCTTGTGACATCAAGGCTTTGGTTGTATTCTCCACTTTCCATTAATATGATGCAACAATATGTTTCCTTCCCATAAAACCATCTTGTTTTATTGTATGATTCCTTGATCACATACATAGGTTCTTATTGAGTATGTTTTATTGCTTCACTTTGTTGGATTGTGTTCCTTTGCAGGTTCAATATTACATGAGCATCAGAATGGAGCGAGGATGGAAATGACAAGAGGAAGCAACATTTGAACGGTATGTTTCCCATCTCTTGTTAACTAGTAAATTCAATAATTAGAGCCTAGGGAAAGGTCTATATTCTGTTATATTTTGTTCTAGTTCTGGGCGGTACTAGGGAGATATGTTTGTGTTTGCACTTACCGATTAGTCCAACAAAATATATTATAAAAGATGACTTCTAAAGAAACTTCCTTTCAATGTGCACAATTGCAAGTTGCTCCCACTTTCAATGTGTGCAACTGCAAGCTGCTCCCCCTTTCAATGTGCACAACTACCAAATCAATATGCTAAACAACTCCCCCTTTCAATGTGAATCAACATCATGGTTTTGATATTCTCCCCCTTTGATAACAATGAAAAGAAGAGTCTTTGGATATTGTTTCCTCTAGGCCTCGTTGCGTGCACATAACCATCCTTAAACAAAAGACAATTGATAGCCATTGAAAACTTCAACTGCGCACATCTCCACAAAAGAAAATTTCTCCCTGATAGAGCAATGAGTGGGGAACTTTTCAAAGTTGTTAACTTTGTTATTTACTAAAGAAATAAAGACAAGATTACCCCCAAATTCTGTCTGAGATACTCAAAGGGTTCCCTAGGTAACGGCTTGGTAAAAATATTTGTAATCTTCTCTTTGGAGGGAACATACTCTAATTTGACCACCTGATCTTGAACTTGTTCTCGAAGAAAATGATATTTAATTGGTATATGCTTAGTATTAGAGTGTTGAAAAGGGTTTTTAGAGAGATTAATAGCATTTTTATTGTCACACATGATGGATACATGTTGTTCACAGGGAACTTGAATATCCTTTATATTGTGTTTAATCCACAACACTTGAGTAGAACAAGATGTTGCGGATATATATTTGGCTTCAATTGTAGTTTGAGAAATGGAATTTTGTTTCTTGCTGAGCTAGGATACTAAACAACTGCCAAGGAAAAATGTGCCTCCACTAGTGCTTTTTCTATTATCAATACTTCCTACCCAGTTTGGATCAATATAATCTTTGAGAACAATTTTTGTTTCTTTTGGATACCACAAGCCATAGTCAACGGTGCCTTCCAAGTTTATAAATATAATTTTAATTGCAATAACATGAGTTTCCTTAGGATTATATTGAAATCTTCCTACCAAACCAACTGATTTTATGATGTCAGGCCTTGAATATGTAAGATAGAGTAAGTTTCATATCATATACCTGTACATGGTTTGATCGATTTCTGGAGCATAGTCATCTTTGTTGATTTTGAAGATGGTAGTCATAAGAGTGCTCACTTGTGCGCAGTTTTCCATGCCAAATTTATTCAAGATTTTCTTGAGATATTTAATTTGAGAAATGAAAATTACTCTTTCTTATTGATGAATCTGTAGAAAAATAAATAAGGGCAGTTATCCTAACATGGACATATCAAACTTTTGTTGCATTGTAGTTTCAAAATTCTTACTCATTAGTTCAATGTTACTATCAAAAATTAATATCAGCAACATATATTACAATAATTAATAGGTCATTGCCTTCAACCTTGATGTATAAGCTTCTTTCAGTTGTTCGCTTTTTAATACCCTGTTGGTGCAGATACTTGTCGAGTATGTAATACCAAGCTATTTTAGCCTATTTTAGCCCATACAGGGCTTTCTTTAATTGGCAGACATAATCCTTCTTGTCAATTAGTAGAAAGCCTTTTGGTTTCTCCACATAAACTTCTTCTTCAAGGTCACCATTCAAAAAAGTTCATTTGATATCCATCTGGTAGACTTTGAATTTTTTGTAACATGCAAAAGCCAAAAACATCTTGATAATTTAAATTCTTGCAACAAGGGAAGAATTTTCTTTAAATTCCACTCCTTCAACTTAAGAATACCCTTTGCATACCAATCTATCCTTGTTTTCGATTATCTGTCCATCTTGATTTAACTTGGTTCTGTATACCCATTTAGTGCCAATTCCACTCTTGTCATTTGGTCTTGGGACAAGATCCCAAGTCTTATTTTTCTCTATTTGTTCTAGTTATTCATTCATGGCTTTGACCCAATGGTCATCTTGACTTTCTTGCATAAAAAAATTTGGTTCACTCATGGATAGTAGTGCAAAATTTGCAGAACTAGATGTATCTATATGTTTTCTTCTATTTTGTACACTTGCTTCCTTGTTTCCAAGAATCTGACTTTCTAGATGATGTTTTTTAATGTACCTTGATGGGGTGTTTGGTTGTGATGTATCCATTATCTCTTCTTCATGAGAATACTCTTATTCATGATACTCGTGCATTCCACCTGCTTGTGGTTTATTTTTGATTGGTTCATCATATGAATTATCATGGTGTTGGTGTCTCTCTAGATGAAGTGGTCTCTCATCTACCTTTACATCTATAATTTCAACTATTTTTTGGAGTCTTTTATTTCAGCACTTGTACCGTTTGCTTTAGGAGGATTATCCTAACAAGATACCTTCATCAACGCTAGAATCAAACTTACCTCATTCGTCTTCATTTGTTTTAATGTAGAATTTGCTTCGACAAATTTTGAAGTGCTTTATTGCTATTGGTTTGCCATGGCATATCTCATAAGGGGTTTTATCACAGTTTACTCTTATGTGCAGTTTATTGAGAATGTTAACAATATTTTGAACAACTTCTCGCCAAAAGGTTTTAGGTACTTATGATTCATCAAGCATGGCATTGGCCATTTCTTGAACTGTTCTATTCATCCTTTCTACTACTCCATTCTATTGAGGGGTTCTGACAATATCAAACTGTCTCTTGATCCCATGCTTTTCACAATAACTGTTGAATTCATCAGAGGTAAATTATCCTCCTCTGTATGATCTTAGGAACTTTATT
>ML777343.1:247538-281820 GCA_009831015.1 Picea engelmannii | reverse complement strand
ATTGCAAACCAGTTATCACTCCCATGCAAACTAGTTGTAAGTTGAGCAAAGATGATGATTCAAAGTCTACAGATCAGAGGCAATATAGGTCAATGATTGGCAACCTACTATATGTGACAACATCCAGACCAGATGTAATGCAGACAGTTGGACAGGTGGTACAATTTCAAGAAGCACCAAAGGAATCACATGTATTAGCAGTAAAGAGGATCTTCAGATATCTCAAAAGAATAGAGGAGTTTGGATTATGGTATCCAAAAGGAAAAGATCTATCACTTATGGCCTACACAGATGTAGATTGGGCAGGTTGTATTGATGACCAACGAAGCACCAGTGGAGAAGCGTTCTACTTAGGTGAGTTTTTGGTATCATGGCTAAGAAAGAAACAATCATCGGTATCTCTATCTACAACTGAGACAGAGTATATTGCAGCAACAACATGTTGTACACAGGTTCCTTGGATGAAACAAACTTTGACGGATATACAAGTTGAGTATGATGAGTCCATTCCAATATATTGTGATAATACAAGTGCCATCAGTATCTCAAAAAACCCAGTGATGCAATCCAAGACTAAGCACACTCCAATCAAGTATCACTTTCTACGGGAATAGGTTCCAGAAAAGAACATCAACTTTGAGTATGTGGGCACAAAAGAACAAGTGGCAGACATCTTTACAAAACCACTTCCACGGGAAGCCTTTGAATATCTTCGCCAAAGAATTGGAGTTATTTCTACTCCAAAAATGAATGCTTTTTAAATGCTTTTTGAATTCTTATCCTATATGTCTTAGATGTACACGAGGAAGCACCATAAGAGGACAGTCTGTCCGGGGGAGCAGCCCCGGATGGAAAGATACTTTTGCCATTGATGACAAAGGGGGAGAGATTTATCAGATGTAGAGGACAGAGGCATGGTTCTAGGAGGATCAGATTTATCAGATGCAGAGGACAGCGGCATGATTTCAGGGGGAGCATAAGGATATGATTTTAGTGTTGCATCAGAGTGTTGCCATCATTACCAAAGGGGGAGATTGTTGATTAAGGTTGCTTTTCATTGATGTCAATCCTTGAAGAAAGACCCGTAGCACAAAGGTTTGGGTAATGGACCCAATAGTGTTTGATGTAAATATGACTCATTATTTTTTTGTCATGGTTGATAAGCAGTAAATATGGATGAACTCCATAATGATCCCCTTATGGTGAAAGCCCTCACGGGAAGACGCTTTGTGGAGTAAGAGAACCCATGCTTAATTGTGGAATAATGAGATGAAGGAAAGTGAATTTGTGAGGGAAAATATCCTAGATGGATATTTCTTGTCATGTCATTTCCGGTGGTATGTGGAATGTCACATAATTCCTCACGGTTAGAGAGTTATGTCCATGAGAAGTTGGAGACCCCAGGTTTGGGTAATGGACCCAAATTTGTTTGATGGGTAACAATATGATTTATGATATATTTTCAGATAATAATATTCTATATGGATAGTACATGTCATGCCATTTCTAGTGGTATGTATAACGTCACATAACTCCTCACGATTTGAGAGTTATGGCCTTACGAAGTTGGAGGACCCTCATATGTCATCTAGAAGCCCCAAAAGGTCAAAGTAATCAAAGTGGTTTAAGAGATCTTAAAAGGTAAATAATAAATTGAAGTAATGAGTGTATTATAATTCAAAGTGAATACAAAATAAATTACTTCAATAATAATTTTAATGGAGAAATTAGAAGTGGACCCAACCCTAAAATAAGGAAAGTGGGGACAAGTGACCTAGAAGATGTTTTTAAGGAAGCTACTTGGAGAGTATAAATAAGAGGCAAGGCTCTCTCATTTGAAACACACTTGAGAATATTGAATATGTATAGGTTTCTGAGGTATACAAATGATATCTAAGCTGAAATTCTGAGGAAAGTGAAGAAAAGAAGGCCGAAATGCAAGGAAGGATAAATTCTTTTGATGGTGCTTTCTAAGGTATGTTATTTTCAGATCATCTCACCATTTTCGCTATACCTCTTTTTCTATAATGATTCAGATCCTGAAATTTCTATGCAAGTGATAAAACATATCCAAGTATCTATGGTTAAAAATTCAGCTTGTGGGTCGTTTTATTTTTGGATTTACACTCTGTGGAAAATAGGGTTTGTGGCCAGTCCTGAAACTAGTCAAAATCAGGTGTTTCGAGTAAAAATGTCATAACTTATTAATAATAGATCCAAATTTAGTGAGACCAATTTTTTTGGTTAGGGTACAGTCTTTAGTTTTCTATGTAATAGTTTCAGATCATTTCATCAAATATTTTGTGCAGGGCACGCTCTAAAATGCCGCTCTCTAGAATAAGCCAGGATTCAGCAAGGTATGTCATCTTTACTATAAATCCTTTTCTGAGAGGTTCCAGGTAGTTCCACTTGAAATATTTGCATAAAACACACTGAAGAACGTTGTGTATGAGTTTCAGATCTTTATATATTACAGGTTCAAAGTTATGATTACTTCAAGTTAGGGTTGTTGACTAATCCAAAACTAGGCATGTGAGACTATATAAAAGTTTGATGAAAATGCTAGTCTCTTGTTTTTAAAGTTAAGGAAGGTTTGAAAGAATGTTATCATATACACCAGGTCTATTAAATATCTAAAAATCATATTTGGATGATGAAATTGATGAGGGCTTTTGGTTGAGGTACATGTTGAGTACATGCTTGAGACAAGTAGTTGATGAATTGGCGCACATACATGAGGTGTATAGTTGATGATGTTGGTACATATTGGTGAGTCATAGTTGATGAGTACTTGAAACATGATTGGTACATACTTGGCACATGGTTGGATGCACTTGTTTATGGTATAGGTTGATTATATGTTGGTGCATGGTTGATGCACTTGTTTATGGTACATGTTGATGCATGGTTGATGCATGGTTCAGATTTATTGATATAGGTTTACAGTGGTATATCTCACAGTGATAGTGTGACAGTGGTTCCATCATTCTACTTCTACTTTAGGGTGGCAGGATGGGGCAAGGACAAGTGATTGTAGCCACCTTCCGGTTGTAGCTGAAGAACATCGGGGGTTGTAGCCTCCTTCTGGTTGTAGCCAGAGATTTGGGGAGTTGGAGCTTCCCTCAGGTGGTAGCCTGAGAAACTAGGGGGTTGGAGCCTCCTTCCAGTTGCAGCTGGAAAACAAAGGAAGTTGGTGCTTCCAATGAATGTAATTCTTCAAGACATATAAGAAAAAACATTCCGTGGTTTTATCCCGATTTGGGTTTCCATGTAAAACACTGGTGTACTGTGTATTTGTGTGATTGTTTATTTATTATTGCTCATTATTGGATAATAATTCTACATTGATATAACATTTGAAGAAAAAGGATTATAATTACGTTATTACTGATTCACCCCTCCTCTCAGTAATCCAACAATAATTTATGATTTCTTTCTTGATGTCATCCTTTTTCTCCTTGATGCTTCCATCCCACGCTCTAATAGATACTATTATGTTACTACTTCTTCTTTTGAGTAAGGAGTTATGGAAGAACTTGGAATTCTTGTCCCCTTCTCTGATCCATTGTATCCTAGACTTCTGTTCCAAAATATCTCTTATTAAATATCTCATTTGAATAGATCTATATAATTTCTTCCTACTTGGTATTGAGGTCCATGAAATGAATCCCCCAAATCCCTTTCTTTTGGATGTCTTCGATTTTTTGTTCTGATTTCATGTTTTCTTCAAAATTATTTCTGAATACTTCCTTGTTCCGGTTTTTTATGCACATTTGAACATTCTTGAGTCTTTGTTGGAAATGGAATATTTTTGTTCCATGAATACCTTTAGGTCCTCTCCACCAGACCTCCAAGTTGGGGATAAACTATGGATGGGCTAGCCAAAATTTCTCATAGTGAAACGAAATCAGTCCTTGCTTTCAAACTTGTTTCCACTTCAAGACAATGGGTCAGTGGTCAGAACCATGGTATAGAAGACCATTTGCTGATAGGGCCTACTTGGACTGGAAGTAGGTTTTTAATATCAAGAAACTATATAGGTGAACCACAATCCTTTGGTCCTTACCCCTTTTATTTTTCCAGGTGAATATGTCGCTCCTTGGGGAGACATCTACTGATATCAGATTTTGTATGAGTTCTCCAAATGTAACATTGTTGGGTTCGAGCCTTCATATACCTCCTTTCTCTTATAATTGGTTATTGATCATGTTGAATTCACTCCCTATTACCCACATTTCATATTGCAGGTGGGATCCTAAAGAATTTATTTTGGCCAAAAATATCCTCTTGAGATAGGGGGATTGTGGGCCATAAACATTCGTAACATATCGCATTTCTCCTATACTCTTAGTATTAAAATTTAAGGTGAGCATTGTGAGGCCGAATACATGGTCCTCCATGTCCATATATTATCGATCCTAGAGGGTGGAAATACCTCCTTAGGCTCCTTCAACATCGATCCATTTTTCCTCACATCCTAGCCAATTTTTTTGGGTGATTCTTTCCATGTTTGTTCAGTCACACTTAGTTTCTTAGATCATCACTATGTATACCTTCTCCTCTGAGATTCATTTATTTAACATTATTTGTTTTTAGAGAGCATTCATACCTCTTATATTCCATGATGTAATATTCATCTTCAACATTTTGGTTGGGAGGGGAAATAGTTATCCAAGAGGCATACCACTTGTCCAGAACTGACCATTAGGGCCCCAATTTCATCTATTTTTTGTCTATCGGTTTTCCTCCCCTTCTTTTTTTCTTCGATGGGGATCTTCTTCTATGCCTTAGGGGGATTTTTCTTGATTCCCATATTTCTCGAATCTATTGATTTCACACCTTGACTGTTACCTACCACTTTTCCTTTGACCATATTTCTCAATTGTTTTCTTAATTGAGATGTTGTGAGATTATTGATATTATGATCTTCATGTGACTCCCAAAGAGTTGGAATATCTACTATTATTTCCTCAAGGTTCATATCATGGGGCATGTCTAGTTTAGATTCCTCCTCTGTGTATGATCCTGAGGTAAGTGTTTCTTTCATCTCTGCTTCATCGCTTGATTTCTCTCCCTTCCCCGATTCAACTTATTTTTCACGTCTCTTGGGTAAGTCATCCCCTGCTTCCATTCCTTGTTTAATCTATATGTTTTGTTTCTTAAGATTCTCTTCTACAGGGGTTTTGTTAGGTTATCTCTCTAGGCCCTGAAAGTTATTGTTCGAGGTCTTGGTTGGGGCTCCTGATTTTTTTTAAGAGTATGCTTTCTCGCATTTCTTGTGTTTTGGATATTAGTAAAACCTTCTAGATCTGTATCTTATTTTGTTTTATATACTGGTTTAGGCACATTTAAGGGGAATTCTCCAAAAATATGGCCATGGACAAAACACTTCCTGCATTGAAAAGGTATATTCTCATAATCTAAGGGTTGGGTCCATTCTTCTTCCTGGTAAGGCACTACTATTGACTCAGGTAGAGCACCCGCAACATTCATATACACACATTTTCTAGTGTAAGATATATACCTCGCCACCTTGGTAACTACTAAAATTTTGACAAAGGAGCCTAGAGTGATGTGAATTCCCTCTAGTATCTTGGGATCTTGGAATTCCCTGGGTAAGGAGTACATCCTGATCCATACGAGGGCTGTTGTAAAGTCTTATTTATCATGTGTGAACCTCTCATTCCATTATATCATATGCATATCTATTGATTTGAAGAAATATGGGCCTTCCTCGAACACTTTGTCTCGCTCTCCAAGCTCTGAGAAGACTGTGGTGAAAAACCCTTTTGACCCAAAATAAAGATCTATTTTCCCCTTCACCATCCATATGAACTTTATCCATAGTTGCAAGGATTTCTCTGATGGTTAGATCCCCATAAATTTCCCAATTAAATCATGATCATGCATATATTGGATATATTTCCTAATTCCCACTGAGGTGACCTCATACTTGGGATTCTCACTTCTCTTGGCCAAACATTCATTCTACAATCACTTTTTCTGATTGGTTTGATTTGTCTCTTTCTCATCTGTAGTATGGGTCTCTATTTTACCATTGCATAGCCCAACCATCTCGATATCCTCGCCCCATTTATTGGGGGTCCCTTTGAAAATTTCTTTGAAGGACTTTCTATATGTCCATTGCTTATCTTCCTCTAGATTTAGACCTGACTTTGGACCCATCATCCTTGCAACACGAACCACCCTCTTTCTCGAAACTTCCCCCCATTCTCCCCCTGATAGGGGACCTAATCCTACCTGCACGCGTGAAATCCAAGAAACTCAACTTGCACCATCAACCTCGATGCTCTTTCTCTAATTTACTCTCGAAATTGATACACCGATAATTGTTGTTGTTTATTGAAATTGTTTTTAATTTATTAAATTTATAAATTTGAATTGTTTATTTTGATTTATCATGTTATTTTTATGATTAAATAACATATACAAAACAAAAACAATTAATATTTATATTAAAAAAGAGTTGTGGTTAAATTAGATTGTTTAAGGTTACAAAAAAGATGATATCTAGCCGATTCTTGTCAATTTAAAGATCCAAAAAGAACAAAATTTAAAAACACATATTGACTTTTCCAACCTTCCCATATGCTATAGCTATTGTTCCAATATGTATAATACATTACATACTAAAATATAAGTGGGAATACTTGGGAAAATAAACAAACTAAAGAAAAAAATTATTTGAAATCAATCCCTCGAAGGGCTTGTTCTTTAAATCCAACCTGGGTCTCTAGAGCATGATCTACTAGTTGCATGTTTGTGTCCACTGAGGCTCCATTACATCTTAATGTTGTATGGTTTCTTTATTCATAATGAAAGGATAGAAGTGTGTAGAGGATTCTTTCTTGACCTTGGATGAACACGAATAAATGGAGAACAAAGGGAGCATAGAAGGTTTGCAATCCTCAGAATAAGCAAGTATGGGGAGTCCACCTTGTTTATTAAAGATTCATATCTTCTTTGATGGTTCTCCATGATATCAAGATGATATTGTTCTTTTTTATTTGAGCACCAACAACTAGACCTCTATTTCCATTTCCTCCATAGACTATGCTACATTTCGGGTTGAGATTCAATGTTTTAATCGACATTTGTTGGAAAAAAAACAACTTTAATGTTGAAAATCAATTAAAATGGGTGAAATTCATATTTTTTTTATCCTTGACAAACATTGGTTAATCGGTGTTAAATGAAGAATGTTGTCTAATCAATGTTTAATATTTCACTTAGTTGATGTCAATTCATCATAATCACAATTTTAATCTGTAAATATATTTCAATTAAACATTGAGTAATCGATGTTTGAGGAAACGACTTTTGGTCGATGAGTATTATAGAGAAATTGATCCTAATAACACTTATAACCCTCAATGCCTATTACCACTAACCCCATGTTAATCCCTTTAAACCCTAATTAATACTTTTAACTCGTAATCCATATAAAACCATAATACATAATTCTTATAACCCCTAACATCAATTGCTTAATCATTAACCCATATCACATTAAATTCCTATAGACACCAATCCCTATAATACTTATACAATTTGCTACAACTAGACCATAAATCCCCTAATAATAAACCCCATGCCTCGTAAGTGTTATAACTCTTAACTTGTTTCATCCCTCACCTACCACTTTTATCCTTTCAACCTTTATAAACTTTAACATGTATGATATGTAATCCTATAATCGACAACCTAAATGATACCTAAGTCATATAACCCTTAACTCATATAGTCCCTAAAACATATAACAACATAGCCCCAACCCATATAACTATTGATCCATACAACCATTATAAATGCTAACCTCTATAATCCCTATCATGTAACCTTAATAACACACATAATCACTAACTCATATATCCCTCAACTAATATAACCTTTATAAAATCCTAACCTATATCACCACTAATCCATATAACCCTTATATATCCTAACATTTTTAATTCCTATCCCCTAACCTTAAAAATTCATAATACCTAACCCTTATGACCATTATAACCCCTAACCACCATAATTTCTACAACCTCATCCTTATAACACTTAATATTTGTTATAACTCCTAACCTATATAACCATGATCCCAAAACAATTAAAGTATCTAGGCAATTTCCTAAGCCTAGGTCTGGTTGTTGTGATTCTCCTCTCCTTATTACCATATATTACATAACCCATGTAACCCTAGCCATAATTATATAATCGTTATAACTCCTACCAATTAACCCTTATAAGACATAAACTTTATAACCCTTAATCCCTAGCTATTTTTAAACCTGATGAACCCTTAACCTTATGACCACTTTTGAACTTGAATATTTTCTTTCTAGAGGTTTATAAGTTTTCGTTTTGGTTCACCCTAAAAATAATATGGAAGACTCAATGTATCTTTTGACAACTTAATTTGATCTTTGAAGGAGATATTAATTGATACTTTGAATGATGTATCAATGGATGGGATCTTGTAGCGTAATGGAAAGTTGGACAACCCAATCTGCGAAATAACAGATTGGTGTCCTCCCAAATAATATGGTTAAAATATTTTCAAGGAGAGGATACGATTTCGTCTGTCGAGTGATATTTGGAATCATCATTCACATACATAGATTGAATAGGATGGTATTCAATTGAACTTATTTATTTTTATCCCTTGACATGAATAATTTCTTGAAGCTACAGGTTATTACCGCGCATGTAATTAGATGCTAAATGACCCATATGAATTATTAAGGGTAGTTTATGCTCACTAACTTAACCTTAAAGGTGATTTGAAGGAGTCCACTGGCATTGAAATGGGAGAAAAATTCGACATCAATAGGTTGGATAAATTAACCATGCGCAATGTGTACTTTCATTATCAAAGCCCCTTGGGCATTGGACTAAGTATTTCTTATTAATGGTCAAGCCAATTCTTTTGGTGAACCTTGAGCCTCAAGTCCCTTAAGGTAACCTAGCCCCTCCAACTCCCAATGGATGGGGTATTATGACAAGAAAATTTTAAGGGTAGGTAAAAAACCTTATACAACCTCTTACTATGTTGCCTCCCTCAACTTTGGTAGTTAAAATCTTATTATAAACTATCCTCATTACTCCCAAGAGCATTCAAGATGGTCATCATAGTCATAGTGTTGTAATTGGGTTTGATGACACTCTTAGTCATCACTTTACTTGTGATACAATAACATTTTAGAGAAATTACGGTAGGGTGAAGCTCATTCATGGACACTTAGAACTTTAGATCAATTTTTCTCTCCTTTGTTTATCAAAGTGTTTGATTTATCTAAGACTTTGAATTAAGAGGATGGAAAAATATAAAAAATGGAGAAGGTGATATGATGGGTATTTCCCTTTCTAATTTGGAAGGAAAGTACTCACATGGAATGTTATGGATCTCCCAAACCCAACACTAAAGGAACTATTATAAGACAATGCCAAATATTCAAGGATTTACATATTGTTTCTTTATAAGAGGTCAAGTTTGTTGGCTTCTTGCTCATAAAAAAACTAAGTTTTATTTAGTAGAGTTTTGTGTAGCATTTACTTTGACCCATGAGTAAGGGAATGATGTTGTACATATGATATTGTCACCTTCACTTACTATGTGTATTATGGTTTATCATGTGTATTATGTTTTGTTAATGATGATGGAAATGATGATATAAATGATGATGACGATGATGATCTTGCAATTGTGATCCGTAAAAAAGGAACTTATAGTGCACCTGCCTTACCAACACCGATGTTTTATGGAAAAAGAAAGTTTGAACTTTGTTCTTAATCTTGTATAGATATTTGTGACCTCATTGTAGCTTGCACACAAAAACTAGCTAACAATAGTAAATATGAGTATGAGTTGGTTTCTTTGTTTCTCAAAATGGCTACAAGGCCTCCATTCTTAGTGTAGGTTGGTTCCAAAATCTTGTGTGCTTATGTTATTGGATTATTAGCTTATCGTTCCAAGGTCAATAGTCAACAATTGAATATCTCACTCTGGTTTTTATTACCAACAAAGGAAATATACTTTTCTCTTTACAACTTACTAGTCTAATACTCTAATGGAGAATACACTAGTTGTTCAAGGCCCAAAGAATTTGGTTTTTAATGGTGCCTCTGCACTTACTATGTATTGTATTAAAATTTACCTAGTGCCCTATTTGTTTTAATTTCCAAATTAGTGATGTCTTCTTATGACATACGTATAGTTTAACAATTCTAGTTGTCAACCATAAATTAATAGCACTGCTAGCATTCTCATGCAGTTGCTTCCAATGTTAATTGGAGCAAACTTGCAAACTATAAATTAGCTATTCCCAACATAACATGTAAGATAGGCACTTATTCCCAACATTTAAGATTCAATTTAAGATCCAAATTTTTTATGAAAAGAATGTGAGTTAAGAGCCATCAAATGGAGTTTACATGCTAAATTAGGTATTCCCAACATTTAAGATAGCATTTGAGAGTTAATTGTTTATAAAAGGAATGGCAGTTAAGAGCCATGAAATGGAGTTTACATGCTAATAGATTAATATATTATACCATGTCATATATAACTTCCTCAATGTAAATTATACCCCCACAAGAGATAACATGAATCCAATTTAAAGGATACAACTAGGTGTAGGTTCCACTTCAACACGACCTCTAACGATTGAAAACTCACAATGTAGTATGAGAGGCCCCACTTCCGGAGGTCGCACCTATATACACTCATCATTTAAATAAGAATACAAATTCCCTATTCATGGTCATCATTACCAAACATTAATAAACTACATTCAAATGAAGTCCGGCTATTTGAATGGGAGCATGTACAAACCTCAATGCCTTCTTCAGTGGTTTGAACTTTCGACACATAAGACATTGTTTCCCACACATAAGACAAATAATAAAATAATGCAATTGTTTATAAAGTGGAATGCTTACAAACCTCAATGTTTTCTTCAATTGTTTCACACACATAAGACAAATAATAAAATAATGCAATTGTTTATAAAGTGGAATGCATTGTCCAGTCCATGGAATGGGCCAACTGCATTAATGAAACAAGGAAATATTTATCTCCAAATTGAACCAACTTTATGGTTGTGTAGTGAAGACTCAATGTCAACCATTATACCATGAATATAGCCTTAAAACAATATCTAGATGGAATGGTTTGAGATGGGAATTGAACCAACTTTATGGTTGTTGGTTGTGTAGTGAAGACTCAATGTCAGCCATTATACCATGAATCTAGCCTTAAAACAATATCTAGATGGAATGGTTTGAGATGGGAATCGATTTATTAACTACCTGGACAATAAGAAAACCACTTAGTGATTTTGTGCAACCTCAAGGGATTAATGCACAACCCACCAATAGTTTTGTATGACCAACGTATGGATGCTTATGTCTTGTGCAACCTCCCATGAGATCTACAAATCTTGAATGTAATTAATGCTAAGGGAGGTGTGTACGACCCTGTAGTGTAGGGAAATCACTTAATATGGTTTTCCAACAACCAACTACTTCCTTCAAGACATTAATTGTGATTCACATGATCTCATTAATTTTTTGTTTATTGTTTTTTGTAATTAGATTTAGAAACCTGGCTATTAAATTAAATTGTAATACTCACTTAAATGAAAATGTAGATCTTCAATTTCATAGTGAATCAAATGGTGGGAAATACAAAGTTATTGGTATTCTTCACTTGCACATGGAGAATGAACTCTCACACCATTGAAGAAATGAATAGGAAACAATTATGTACACAAATTAACACCATATTTAATACAACATAGAGAAATTCATACATGAAGACACAATGTTTATCTTGAAAACCCAAATGGAAAAACCAATATTCAATGGGTTCACAGTGCTCTTACTTCAACAATCTTTGGTTACAATGCAACTATTGGCTCCTTGTACCTCCTCTTCTCCTTGGCCAAAAAGGACCCTTCGAGAGTGACCTATGGCAAGGACAATAGGCATGACCTATCATTTCCCATTCCTTAGTATTTTCTCTCCTATTATTATTTTTCTTTTTCATTTATCTCATTTTTTTACTCTCTCTTTTGTCTTATTTAATTTTAGATTTACATTGTCTTTCATATTTTATCTAACCTTCATAAATCAATAAATTATCTTGTAGGTACCAAGTCTTGCAACCATTTCCTTGTTCAGAGCCAGATTGGATCAAATTCTCTTACCAACCCCAACAATGATAAAATCCATCTTGTTTTCTCCATCCCACTTGCAATGATAATCTGCAATAATATTTTTTAAATATCGAGGGGAATCAATAACTAGCTAGATTTAATTACCTAAGTGATACCTAGGTTTTAATCTTACTGGCTACTACGATAAACCCTAGGGTAGCTTCTAGCAGCCCCATGCCAACACCTAGCACTATCTTTCTCATCTACATCATCACCATTGTCATCATCATAGTCATTGTTGCATTTTTCATTGTCATCATTGTCATTGTCATCAAGAATTTGATGCTATTGTGTGTGTGTGTACTATATAAGCTTATTTAATTTTCACACATAGTATTCCAAATGTCACCCATATAGAGAAAAACGACCCAACTCCCATAGCTTGATAGAGATAAATAATAGACCCCCATGACATGATAGAGATATGAGAGAAAACCCCATGAATCGATAGAGAATAGAGACACAGATAGAGAAGCAAGGTGACTCCACTTGCAAAAGAGACAGGAGAAAGAAACATTGATTCATCCAATAGAAATAAATGACAATGCCACCTAAATCTACAAGGGAAACTATTTTAGGTACACACACACGCCTTCTTTCACATTTTTTTTTATCAATTTGAAGTACATTAAAGACTATAAATGGTGGGTGTTGTGTGATTGTATTGGTCCCTTTCACTTGCATTACATATTTGAATGGAATATCTTGGCTTGGAACTACCTCTTTGAAAAAAACTCCATATTCTAAGATGGTCTTATTTTTGATACCTAAGCACCTTAGGCACATGCATTCCACCTCTTGTTTTCATTCACTCTTTGGAGAGAAGTTTGAACCCCCCCAACACACATATTGTGACATTGGTTGGTCATCCAACATTTGGTGAAGACCTATGGATATTTTGCAACCCTTCCAACCAATGATAATTTTCCAAGCATGCATGTGAATCATTGGGTTGTCCTAGATCACCTCATGAGGAACCCCCAAAACAAAATATGTTGCAAAATTTCCACTAGACTTATCTTTGTGAAATGTGCTTCAAAACATTATGGTTTCAACTTGAAGTCAACACCATGAGTGTTACTTATACCTCCACTTCTCTCCCTCGTGAATTGCTTTGATAAAGTATCTCAATCACCTCATGTATTAATTTGATACAATATCTCAATCACTTCCTTATAAACTTTGTTGTATGCAGAGTCATCAATCATACTTTTGTTTAAGTGCACAAGGGATTGGACGTATCTTTAACCAACAATTAATTTTCAGGTGGGAGTGACAGCTCTAGTGTACGTGTTTGCTGAGTTGGTTGCCCCATATTTATGTTCAGGATGACAAACCTAATGGTTTGGTATGAAAATATATTAAAACCTCCATTTTTATGAATATCTCTCAATATATCTATTTTTTACTTTATTTTTCTATAGACTACACAAATAAGTTGTTGATGAAACTATAGACACATACAGTTGTCTTGACATATCTTAGAATCCTAAAGTACATGTACCTCTTTTATTTCTACTATAACACATCATCAACTTAACTGTTTTTAAAACAAGTTATAAGTAGGACTAGAAGAGATTAAGATTTACAATCTAAAAATAAATAAATAAATAGTTTGGTAATGTTAAGACCCTTGTAGTATGCACAAAATTTTTTAATTTCAAGGATATAATTACTCACATAATTTAAAAAATATACAAAATTAATAGTATAAATTTTGAAAAAGTACCCAGCACTAAAACAACCTATTCTCTACAATTATACAACTTTTCTAAGGAAATTCCATTGTTAAGGTACTAAAGAATTGCTTAGAAAAAATCAAATTTTACATAGTTATTCACAAATTCTATAAAAAAAATTATATATTCAAAACTAATTCAATTCTCTACATTTCATCTTTTTACACCATATTCAAATTCATTGTAAAAGTTCCTTGAATTGTTTTTACATGTTTGCACTACCACTAACATGTCATGAGAGATCATCATTAACTTACACCTACCCACAAAAAAATTTCAACAACATACCAAGCATTCTCTATACTTTCTCACACTCCTAATTTCATCATAGAAAAGCTTTCAAAACTTCTTCATAACACCTATTGCTAACATAACCCACAATCATGGGATTGCATCCTTCACACTCCACATTTAGTTTACATGCCTAAAAGCACATTTCCCACTGGATCCTCTACATGAAACCCATTCCTAAGCATGTAATCATGGACGGATTTTTCCTATTCTAAACCTAGACATGCTAGCTCTTGATCATGGCACATTTCCCATTGGACCCTCTACATGAAAGTAATCATGGATGGGAGCCTCTACATGAAAGTAATCATGGATGGCTTGTTTATGAGATGTAGACGAATCACTCAACAACAGAGGATCTATAAACCTAGACATGCTAGCTCTTGATCATGGCACATTTCCCACTAGAGCCTCTACATGAAAGTAATCATGGATGGCTTGTTAATGAGATGTAGAAGAATCACTCAACAACAGAGGATCTATGCTTGTTGATGAGATGTATGTGGAAGAATCACTCAATAGCAGAGGAAGATTTGTATATGTTAACATAGTTTTTTGAATTTGCCTATACAACATGTTTTAGACTTCAACGATCATGATGAGACAACCTTGGCAAAAATATTTTTTACAAATTTTGTTGTATTTTTTTACACTTTGAGACTTCAACGATCATGATGAGACAACCTTGGCAAAAATATTTTTTACAAATTTTGTTGTATTTTTTTACACTCTGCTATTGATCCTGAGAGAACGCCATTAGAATATTATATTATATTCTATGAACATAATAGCTTACGATCGAGATTCATAGTAGCTTTAAATTCGAGATTCACACTAAGATTCTCAAACCCTCATGGGTTTTGGCGATTCCTTCCAGGTAAACAAAGTTTAGAATGGCTGGGCGTTTTGAAGAAATTGGAAGTCTTTGAAAGGCTGGAACATGTAACATTGTTCACTCAAGATTATCAAAATGATTTCTGATTTGGTCAAGACGATTAGGCAATAAAAACAATAGATTCCCCATGGCGCACTCTACTACCCTTTTTCTGCCTCCCGTACATGAAGACCATGCAAACCACATATGAGAAAATCATGTAAGTAAGAAAGAGTCCGTGCAGATTAATGGCTATGGCCTACCTTTGATCGAAACCTTCATGGAGATTGGATGGAGACAGCTCCTCTCTCTACTAAGGAACACAGTCATTTACAAAGCTAGGTTGAGCAGAGCTACAGATAGCAGATCCATATCCATACTAATGTATTCAGGGATCTCATATTCAGTTCGTTAACCAATATTGAATGCAGCAGCAGGTGGATTATAGACCATCCCATCTGAATTACTCAGGATTGCCATGTTGAATAATAGCTAAAACTACACTTACAACTAATATTTATCGCAATCATATCAACCTATGCTTTAAGAACTAGTGATAGAAATGTTTTTGCATATCAACCTCTGCTTTAGGAAGTAGTAATCAAAACTTAAACCACACAAATATTCAAAACTTAGCAATCATATTTAACTAGTAATATATTAAATAATATATATATTTTTTCACTATTTTAGTTAGTATATTTAATCTTTTTATAGGGAGAGTAAGAAGGAGAACATTTAAATTAAAATTTACACATTAAGAAATCTGATTTTTTTTATACTTTTTATTTCTAATATAAATTTATACTAGTTTATATATATAAAAAAATGTGAATACTGTGAAACTACCAATTTAATATACTGAAACTACCAAATTTGATATAAAGAAGCTTCATCAATGAAATAGATAATGAAATATTTCAAGGCAACAAGGATGTTTTTATAGTCTAAAGCTGAATGCTTTAACTGTATAGTTTAAAGCTGAATGATTTAACTGTAAAACTGTAGACTTTTGTCCAATTTATGATCTGTTTCATATTATTATACATCTTTGGAAAAAAATTGATAGTTTATACAAACACACAAATTTCAAAATTACAGTTTTTAATTTTAATTGAATTTCATTTTTTACTAGTTAGCAGTCAAACACATTTAGAAAGTGAAAATCCAAACCTGGTGGGAAGAAGTTTTGAAAATAATATATAACAAACGACGTATATACCATCTACCACATCATTAAAACCTACACAACAAGCTGGTTATTGATCACCCTATATATATTAGAGGAGTCCAGGACCAAAATTTCACACTTCATTTCGAATTTGGTACATCTAAAATTACAGGTATGGAAATTATCAAAGTGTCAATTTGACCTTTAATCATTCAGGTAAACCCGTTATAATGTTTTATCATTGTACATACTTTACAGTCTAGAGTATTAATGGGCCCTGTCGGGACTCCCCTCTTCATCTTTCTGTCCATTAATGGGCCCTGTCGTGACTTTCAACTTCAGAGGTTGGAAGCCCATCTCTCCCGCACAATTCCAGTTTGCAGTACAAAATTGAATTCCATATTAATAAGTAATAGCATAACAGTGTTTAATAATCCGCACAATTTCAGTTTGCGGTATTAAATTGAATTCTATATTAACAAGGCTGCGTGGCAGTGTCAAGGAGGTTAGAAAGCAAATTTTGAAAAAAGGTCCAAATGTAAATGAAACCAAGTGTTTGGTGCAAAATGTATATGAGGGAAATGTTGTGTGCAAGGTGCATATTTTGGAAGATAGGGCAAAAGTAAATGTAGGTTGGCAGGCCGACCACCATTTAATTTTGGAAAGTATATAGCAAACATTTTTTTTTTTTGAAAGTATATAAGAAAGTAAAAAATTTGTTGACACTGCAAGATTAAATTTGGAATTTAAATGCATTTTCAATGTGGACTGATGAAAGATAAAAATATATGATGACATTAAAAATATATGATGACATAAAATTAATAGGAGATAAGAAAAATAAAAATTTTAATGTATTTGTAAACATTTTCCATACTGATTGAAGGATAAGAATAAAAGTCTAACATATTAAAAAATAAATGTATTTGTTATACAGAGTAGATAAGAGTAGAGTCTTTAGGATATAAAAATTTAGATGCATTTTTATTTGAAATCTGTGAGAAAATAGAAGTTTGAAAGATAAGAGTAGAGTCTTTAGGATATAAAAATTTAGATGCATTTTTATTTGAAATCTGTGAGAAAATAGAAGTTTGTTACATACCACTGCAAATTTTGAAATATACAAAAAAAACAAAGTGTGTTACATATAAACTAGAATTTGAATGCGTTTGTCATGTAGACTAGGATTGGGGCTCCCACGAATCATTAGAGAAATATTTACAAGAAACAGGATTGTGGAAAGAAGATAGAGTGCAACAGCTGCAAAAGAAAATAAATGAAAAGGTATAAATGTTTGCCTATACATGTTTATTTAAGAATGCGGAATAACTGGGTTGAGAAACAAAGAAAGATGGGATGAGTAAACTTATAGTGAGGGTACATATGAACGCTTTGGCTATTTTCTTGCGGCTTCCCTTTCATTGATGTCGACGACGATTGTGGTTTCAAGGATGTTCTCAACGGTTGCTGGAATGTTGACAACTGCCTATTGTCTTTCGTTGGTGGCCTGTTTCAATTTCCTTTTGACCCATTCTTCAATGTACGCTCTCATTAGGGCGACGTTGATCTCATTTTGGATCTTGATGTTGAAAATATCGTTTTCTAATTCCTGGAAGTCGATAGAGAGATTAGAGAGAGCTTGATGAATTTCCTCATTTTGTACTGCATATTTGACTAGCCAGTCATGGACGTGAGTTTGATCAAATTGAAGGATGCTGTAAAAAATTTCTAGAGAGAAGGTCTTCAACATAGCAACCTATTTATCAAACTTTGTGGTTAAGGGCAAGGAGTTTGTGATCAAGAGAGGGTCTTGGAAGTCGTTTGTTTTCCCAGCTAAGTCTATATTTGACAGCTTTGTGAATAATTTATCTTTCTTCGATATGACTTGTTCACATGAATGAACAATGAGACACATGTTGTTTACTTTTTCTTTCCAACATGCATTCAATTGGCCGATCCAGTTTTTGGATGAAAGATCTTCTTCTCTTCTTTTTGTTTTTGTCATATTGTTGACAATCCTGCCAAAATGGATGACTATTTTTAAGAAGAAATTTTCTTCATCTTTGAATTCGGCTTGCAAAAGCTTGAGCAAGCTATGTGCCCTGGTTCCAAGGGAAGCGATGGTTTGTGATCTTTTCCAGGCATCGGTAACCAGTTCCATTCTTTTTTGTATATTGTTTTCCACATATCCTATACAGGATGCGAGCAGGGTAGAGGGTGCTTTTACATTGGGTGCAAGGGTGCCAGGCATGGCTATTACCAAAGGATCGAAAAGCAATGGCACAGGAAAGAAAGTGTCTTTCAATTCCTTGACTCAGTCCTTTAGTCTGGCATTGTGGGTCTCCATGCGTTCAATGGAGTTATGAAGTGCTTCTCTGGTGGCGGTGTGAAGTTGACAGATTTGGGACCATCGCATGTTGGCAACGTCAACCTCTGAACAAGATTTGTCTTTGATATTTTTAGCATTTTTTTTTTCTGAAATATCAATTTTTTTTTCCAGCTATTAAAAACAGCGCTCTGGAACACAAAGGATTCATCTTCGTCAAAATTTTGGGCAACGGATATGTCCATTGGATGGCTATGGTGGATGGCGTCCTTGGGTTGATCAAAGTAGGGGAACATGGAATCCAGATCAGTGTCAATTTCTGTGTTCTCACTCTGAATTACTGGGTCTTTTGCCTGCCCCACATTTTTTTTTCTCTTCTTCTCCACTGGAATCTTGTGAGAACTATCAATTTTAGAGTGAGGAGGGTCGTTATCTCCTCCTCCGTTTGAAGAATTCTAGGTTTCTTTGTTGTTGTGATGGGCCGTTTGAGCGATGCTCTGGGATGCCGTACTTTTTGGAGTGGTATTTGCGGATTGAACAGTCTTGTCACTGGGGTCGTTCCCCTGTTGTGTGTACAATTTGGTGCAGCTTTGCACTGTCTCTACATCGTCGACATCAAAGGCAAGCCCGTGACTGTCTTTGTTTTTGGGTAGGTGTTTATTTACAAAACAATCGCCAAGGCCAAGTGAACGTAAATGTTGTCAAAAAATATCACAGGGGTCAAATCCTTTTATGTGTTCAGCATATCTGAGGTTGGAGATACTAAAATGTGCTGCGAAATCGTCAAATTTGTTGACATTTTTCAACACAACCTCCCCTATTTTCCAAGGCATAGGAATGAACTGTTTTTTTTTCTTCCTTTGGAACAGATGGAACCAGTAGTTGTATTGACGTGCTACTTCTGCGATAAAAATTATGTCTGTAATGTGACATGGAAGGAGAGTAGGTTGTTCCGTGGAGCCAAAAATTCTTATGATAGTGTAATTATCCAAATGTTGGACTGTTCCCTTTTTGTCCAAAAAATTAGTTGCATGTTCAGATAAGTGGGGAGCATTTTCTCCTAAAAAGAAAAGTTTGAAAATAGACAGGAAGCCATTAAAAACCTCATAAAAACAGTGGGAAGCCTTGTGCTTCCACAAGGCTTGGTACCAGAACTTTACTGGGTGGAAATCGTAGTTAACATTCTTGGACAGAGACAGTTGCAAAAATCGACAGGAATGTGCTATTGCAAAAACTAAATAGGATGACATATACAATTTCTTTCCCCTTTTGTAGCTTGACAATTGGGAAGAGATTTCATAAGAAATTATCCTTCTCCAATAAAAAATGGCTTGTTCATTGACTGTGAAATACAAAATGTAAAGAGCCATGCGGGAAATAGTAGTTGTGGATTCTTGTCTCGTTATTCTTGTAAACCAGGTAATTTCGCGAAAAGGATTTTTAAATGAACTAACCTGCATGCTTGTAATATCTTCAGGAACTAGATCCAGGTTTTCGAAAAAAAGGGGCAAGAGTTTCAATCCGTTATTATGCTTTTCTAGGAACTGTTTGCAATCTTCTCCTTTGAACACCAATGTTAGATCGAGCAATTTTAGCATCTGTCGGAAGAGCTGAGGTGACAAAGAAACAGAAGAGTAGTCGTGCAGTGGAATAATTATTTTCTTTGTAATAAATTTATCAGCGCACCAAGAGACCAGGTCCTTACAGTCAAAAACCTCAGGCACACAGCTTGCATGAGAAATCCCGGAGGTCCAAATTACTTGGTTCTCTACGGTAGAGGTTGAGTAATAAGAAAATTCCCTGGACCAGTGGAAGTTCTGGTCGTGACGGCCGAAGATGTTCATTGTATCTCCACAGAACTGGTGCAGAACTAATGCCATAGGTTTATGAGAAGGTTTCTTTGATACAGATGATGGTTAAATAAACAGTCACAACGAATAATGTAACTTTTTGCTAAATCTTGGTCAAATGCTTATGAATGGGAAAGTTCCTCGAGCCTTTCACTGATTAATGACAATCGGTATTGGTGGTGCATGATGAAATGTTAGGAGTAAAGTTTATTTATTGCATATTTAGAAATGCGAAGGTGGTGGGTATGACGAAGACCAAATAATGAATGGAGGTTTCTTGAACGTGCGAAGGCCACACAGTGTGAAAGAGATTTCATGATTTTGAAATGAACACTCGGAAGGGACAATATAATCTCCTTGCAAATTTTGGTTTAATGCGCATGAATACGAGATTTCCTCTGCCCTTTCACCCATCAATGACAATATATACGGTTTCTGCATGATGGTCTGTTAGAATTAAATGCCAGTAATTCCATATTTAGAAACAAGATATGTCTATATATATAAAACTTTATATTTTCTTTTATTGTAGAGAAGTGCAAAGGTGAAGGAGACGACATAGAGCGAGGAAAGAATGGAAAGTTCTGAAAAGCGGTTGGAAGTGATTCAAGAAAGGGTTACGGGGATATTCAGGAAGAGATCATGAAGGGGGAGTTCAGCGACTGGTTTGTATATTTGCGGAATTTCAGAAAATTGGCTAAGTACGGAATAGGGAAATTGCTAATTGCATGAATAACAATAAGATCTTATATATAATTGCCAACAACTAATTCCAAATGGACGCCAGCACAAGAAACAATGACTACGAACTGAATATTTCTTCAACCCGAAAAATGGACGATTCCCTAAATAAATTTGAACAAATGGCGAAGTATGGAAAGCGGACAGATGGACTTCAAAATATGTTGACAATAGTTCCAGTATATATGCGAGGAAGCGGTGGTTAAATTGTATTTCTCGAAAGTTTTCAGTGAAAAAAATGTGCATCACGGAAAAGGGAATGATAGGTGGACCGTAATATGGAAAAGGGTAAAATTTCATGTTTCATAATTTTTGATTGCAAAATGTGTAAAATGGAAGAGATCATGAAAAGGGCATGATAGGTCGACCATAATATGGAAAAAGGCATGATCTAGGAATGGTTGCAAATTTGTATATCTGTCAATTTGTATATAGCAGAGCTACGAATGTTGTTTGGAGGTCCTGGAAAAGTAGAGGTGCAATGTTGATGCAACCAGCGGGCTCCTCCTGTCAATTTCTATATGGTGAAACTCTGGGTGGCAGTTGTGGATAGGGAACCATAGAGGGTCAATTTAAAGAAAGGGGAAGCGGTGGTTGGAAATGCATGAATTGGGAAAATAGAAAGGCGGAAGACTTTTTTCGTAAGTGAGAATTGGTTTCAAAGAAGCCCCATTGTTGCAAAATCATGATCTACTAGTTATCAGGAAATGCGTTGTTCAAGATTACATTTTATTGCAACGTGTGCATGCAGTTATGTTCTTTATACATTATTCCATGACTGTAACATACCAACTGAAGTAGTGAACTTTGTTTTGTACTAATTGGCATTAAAACTTAATAATTGCATCTCTAGAAATAAGAAGAACGATTTTGCTGGAACATTTTACATTGGTATTAGTAAACAAAAGATCAAAGAAGTATGAGAGCACTGAAGTATGCCAATTAGAACATGCGTGAAACCCAGAAAAGTGGCAGAGACGAAGAGTCCAAGGCCAAAATTTCATAATAACAAATCCATTTAAAAAAATAAGAAAAGTATTGAGCACTGTACATCTATGCTTAGAAATTGGATCCATTTCTTCGGTTGAAAACATTGAAGGTATCTGCAACAAACACAGGCACGGGTTCCGTAGTATGCAAGATCCTTGGAGTTTTCTCCTCGATTAATCATCCTCTGCTGAAATTGATATTTTTCAGAAGCTTTGCCTGAGGAAGAAGACGAAAATGGTTGCAGGACAAGTGGAATAGCCCTTAGCTAAAATCAACTCTTCATAGTCGAAAAAAATTCAGTAGTACAGCTTGCACGTGCAATTACAGAGGCCCAAATTAGTCCATTCTAGGAAGAAGGAGATGACTAGTAGGGAAATGTGTTGTAGCAGCGAAAGTTTTGCACCTGATACCCAAAAATGTTAAACAATGTTTTTTTGGCTTGAAATATATCTCTGGAAGAATCAACATATGATTTCTTTACAGTCAAACTCTTCCTCCCAGAACGGACTAATTTGGAACTCTTGAATTCGTACTTTGGCGGTGCAAAGTGGTTGTTGTGTTCACTGTCCGTTTTTTTTTTTTGTCTGAAACTCCTTTTGGTGTTGTCATGACTACGATCACCGAGCCAAGAAGGTCCATTCGTTATGGTTCATTTCAATTTGGGCCTAGGAGTGGGAATATTTTCTGCATTGCCACCATCCATTGTCGTATCATTGTCCATCAGATCATCTTCTTCTAGCTTGGAATTCATGGCATAAAGTTCTGTGATAGGCATGGCTACAAGTGGGCAGGTTCTTTGAGTAGCTAAGGTTGGCATCGAATTTTTTGGCTTGAAATATATCTCTTGGCCGGAGAGAGATGAATAGTAAGAATATGCCCTGGAATAGTGGAACCTGTGGCCATTATGCCCGAATGTGTTGACTCTGTGTGTGGAGAGAACTACCGCCACAAGTTATTAAGAATTTCTGTTTGCTCGAGATGATGTTTCAAATGGAAATTGGGGAGAGATAATATAAGCCTCCACAAATTCTGGTTTAATGCGTATCAATGGAATATCTCCTCAAGCCTTTCACTGATCAATGACAATTTCCAGGGTTCATGTGAAATGAGTTGTGACCATCATAGCTCACTAATTGCACAATTAGAAAAAAGTGCGAAGGTGGCAGTGACAACGAAAATACATTAAGAATAAAAAATTTCTTAAAATCACCAACCCGTCGGCAGACTAAAAAAACCTCTATTGTTCTGTGTCCTACAAATAGCACCTACACTTCTGCGAGATACAAAATGATAGGCGGAGTTGCGGTTTGGTTATTTCAAAATTGCAGGTTGGTTGGTTAAACATGTACTTTTATAAAGTATGGATATCATATTGTATAGAACATATCCGAATCCATCACTCCATACTTGGGCACTTTTTGTTTCGTGCATTCGCGGCTTGGCGGGCTGAACATTGAGTATCTTTTGTTTCATGCCCTACAAATAGCACCTACAGTTCCGCGATATACAAATTGACAATGGGAGTTGCGGAAATGAGTTTCTATATAAAGTATAGACATGAGATTTTATACAGCATATGCAGATCGCTTATTCCATACTTCAACACTTTTTTTATCGCAGGTTCACAGCCTGGCGGGATGAAAAAATACTGAAGATTGTTTTGTGTCCTACAAATAGCATGCAGATTTCCATGATATACAAATTGAAAGCATGACCTACATGTTGCTTGGTTGAACATTGCATTTGTATTGTTCTAGAACATATGCAGATTCTTCATTCCCTGTACTACAAATAACAACCACATTTTCGTGATATACAAATTGACAGGATGACCTACGGGTTGTTTGGCTGAAAATTGTATTTGTATTGTTCTAGAACATATGTGGATTCCTCATTCCATACTTGGGCTCTTTTTGGATCGCGGGTTCGCTGCTTGGCAGGATGAAAATTAATTATCTATTGTTCTGTGTCCTACAAATAGCACCTACACTTCCGCGATATACAAATTTACAAGCGGTCTTCTGGGAACATATGTGGATTCCTCATTCCATACTTGGGCTCTTTTTGGATCGCAGGTTCACGGCTTGGTAGGCTGAAAATTAATTATCTATTGTTCTGTGTCCTACAAATAACACCTACACTTCCGCGATATATAAATTTACAAGCGGGCTTCTGGACATAGTCTCTATATAAATTATGGAATGAGATTTTATACAACATATGTGGATTCCTCATTCCATACTTACGCAGTTTTTGGATCCTGGATTCGCGGCATGGAAGGCCGAAAATAGAGTCTCTATTGTTCCGTCTCCTACAAATAGCACCCAGATTTCTGCGATATACAAATTGACAGTAGGAGTTGCAGATATGAGACTCTATATAAAGTATCGACATGAGATTTTATAGAGAATATGCAGATCCATGTTTCCATATTTAGGCAGTTTTTTGATCGCGGGTTTGCAGTATGGCGGGTCGAAAAAAGAGTCTCTATTGTTCCCTGTCCTACAAATAGCACTGAGATTTCTGTGACATACAAATTGACACGAGTCGCCATGGGCTGCTTGGCTGAACATTGCATTTTTTTGGTTCTAGAACATATGCGCATCCCTCATTCCATACTTGGGCACTTTTTTGGATCGCAGGTTCATGGGCGGGCAGGCTGAAAATTAAGTATCTACTGTTCTGTATCCTACACATAGCACTCACACTTCCACGATATACAAACTAACAGGAGGACCTATGGACATAATATGTATATAAAATATGGAATGAGATTTTAGACAACATATGTGGATGACTAATTGCATACTTAGGCAGTTTTTGGAGCACGCGTTGGTGGCCTGGCGCACCGAAAACAGTCTATTGTTTCGTTGCCTACAAATAGTATCCAGACTTCAGCGATATACAAATTGACAGGTGGACTTGGGCTTCTTTGCTGAACATTGGAGTTTTATTGTCCCGTTGCGATCCCATATCAATTTCATAGTTAGCAAATTTTTTTGATCGGGGGCTCTGGAGCTGTCCATGACATATAAATTGACACGAGTCACTACGAACTGCCTGGCTGAACATTGCATTTGTATTGTTATATAAGATATGTAGATCCCTCATTCCATTCTTGGGAATTTTTTGGATCGCAGGTTCGCAACCTGGAGGGCTGAAAATTAAGTATCTATTGTTCTGTATCCTACAAATAACACCCACACTTCCGCGATATACAGATTGACACGCGGACCTACGGACAAAGTCTATATATAAATTATGAAATGAGATTTTATACAACATATGTGAATCACTAATTTCATACTAATTGACAGGTGGACTCAGGCTGCTTCGCTGAACATTAGACTTTTATTGTGTCGTTGCGATGCCGTATCAATTTCATAGTTAGCGAATTTTTTTTATCAGGGGCTTTGGGGCTGGCGGGATGGAAATTGGGCCTCTATTGTTCTGTTTTGTACAAATACATTGTTGTACAACATATGTGAACCTAGAGGTTGCTTGGCTGGACTTTTCAATTGTATTGTTGTAGAACATATGCGGAGTCCTCATTCCATACATGGGCACTTTTTGGATTGCGGGTTGGCGGCCTGGTGGGCTGAAAATTAAGTATCTATTGTTTTGTGTTCTACAAATAGCACTTACACTTCCGCGATATACAAATTTACATGCTGGTTTGTGGACATAGCCTCTATATAAATTATGGAATGATAATTTATACAGCTGATGCGGATTCCTCATTCCATACTTAGGCAGTTTTTGGATCGTGGTTTCGCGGCCTGACCAACCGAAAATAGTGTCTATTGTTCCACCTCTTACAAATAGCACCTATATTTCCGCGACATACAAATTGACAGGAGGAGCTATGGGCTACTTGGATTTACAGTGCATTTGTATTGTTTTAGAACATATGCAGATCCCTCATTCCATAGATGGGCATTTTTTTGATCGTGGGTTCGTAGTTATGTAGGCTGAAAATTAAGTATGTGGAACCCTCATACTCACAAGTGGACTCGGTTTGCTTCGTTGAACATTGGACTTTTACTGCCCCGTAGTGATTCCGTATCAATTTCATAATTATCGATTTTTTTCTATCGGGGGCTTTGGGGTTGGCGGGTTGGAAATTGGGCCTCTATTGTTCCCTACTATACAAACACATTGTTCTAGAACATATGTGGATCCCTCATTCCATACATGAGCACTTTTTGGATCGCAGATTCTGGACCTGACGGGCTTAAAATTAAGTATCTATTGTTCTGTGTTCTACAAATAGCATCTTCACTTTTGCGACATACAAATTGACAAGTGGACTTGTGGACATAGTCTTTATATTAACTATGGAATGAGATCTTATACAACATATGTGGATTCCTCATTCCATACTTGGGCAGTTTTTTGATCGCGGTTTGGCGGCCTGGTGGGTTGGAAATAGTCTCTATTGTTCCCTCTCCTACATATACCACCCAGGCTTTTGCGATATACAAATTGCCAGGAGGACTCCGGCTGGTTGCCTAAACATTGCACTTTTAGGAAGTTTTTGGATGGCGGGTTCATGGCCGGGCGGTCTGAAAATAGAGTCTCCATTGTTCCCTCTGCTAGAAATAGCATCCATACTTCTACCATATACAAATTGACAAGAGGACTCGGGCTGGTTCGTTGAACATTGCACTTTTATTGTCCCGTAACAATTCCGTATGTATTTCTTATTTAATGTTTTTTTTTTTTTATCCGGGGCTGTGGGGTTGGCAGGCTAAAAAATGGGCCTCTTTTGTTCGGGTTCGCGGGCTGAAAAATTGGGACTTTATTGTTTCACGTTGTACAAAATCTACCCACAACTCCACGATATACAAATTGATAAAGGAACCTGTGGGCTACCTGGGGCAACATTGCAGTTTCATTGTTACTTGTCCTCTGAATAGAATTCGAAGACCGCCATATACAGATTGACAGATGGACATGAGAGCTGGCACATTAAATTATTAAAGGATGTTAAATCGCTTATTCTTAAAAGAATGAAGGAAAGAAAAGTTTTTTTTTTTTAAATTCTATAACCACAAGCATAACACGGACCAATTTGAATTTTAAGGACCTGTTGTTCATATGATATCACAATTTCATTCTGCACACTAAATATTCGTTGATTTCAAATTATTCCCGGATATTAATCTGACTAACTTCATCGAATAAGAAAAAATGCGAAAACAACGACCAATTTGTATTTTAAGAGCCTCTTGTTTTTATGTGAGGACAGTCGCAGTTCGGACACTATATATTCATTGATTTCAAATTATTTCAGAACAATAGTTTGACCATGTTCATAGATGAAGGAAATATGCTAAAGCAAGTGATAGTACAGTTGCATTACAACACCATAGAAATTACCAGGCGGATTTGTGTCCCAGTTGGCTAAAAAAAAACAATTATATTGTTTGGTGTCCTCCAAGAAACAGCTAGAGTTCCAGGGTATACAAATTGACAGACAAAGCAGATAACCAAGAACCAACCATACTTTAAACATTCCACAATCAAGTTCCCAGAAGGTTCCATAGAGCAGAACCCATCGACCTTTGCACCAAACAATTTGATATACAAAGAAAAGATGTCGCCGCATTTGTTTTTTGTTGAAACGAACTTTCATCTGGATGTTGAACAAATATTACAGAGAGATATGAGGTATTTTTCGTTTCCTCTCAAAGTTTCATATATATATATATATATATATATATATATTTTCCCCCTTTTCAACTGATATGCAAAATTGCATTGTCCTCATTTAAGGTGAATTTGCTTTGTATCTGAGGCTACCGCAACATGTAGACACTCCTTGCCTTTTTCTGTAGATATGTTTCATATGACAACTCTGCCAACTCAGGAAGCACATTTTGAAACAGTGACTTCCTGATCATACAGTGCACGGTTGTGTTTCTCATAGTTTGAATAACACCACTGAGGCAATGTCCATAAATATATGGACATTTTTCACTGCATCGCAGACAATCAATCGTATCATCAGTTATCAAAGCAGAGGCAGAGGCATCAAAATGTCATTTTGCACAAATAGGCTCAAAGGGGGTCAAGTACACATTGGTTGCAACTAAAAGAACTTCAACCTGGGAATGCGAACAAAGGAATTAATACATTGAACAATATAATACACAACTGCATCCCACCCTCCCCTTTAAAACAAAAAAAATAAATTTAACAGCTGCATAAATTTGTTGAAAGCTATATCTATAAGCAATGCGAGGATGATTTTGTAAATGTATACGCACAACAATTATAGAGCTAGCTAGCTTCTCCAGATCTTTTACTGTATTTTCTCGCAATTCTATTACAAACGTTGACTGGGTTGTCCGAAAGATCATTTTTCTAGCATCCTTCTTTTTTGTTATATTTTTGAACAACATAAGTGGAATCTTCCCTCTATGCAATTGTTGTTCTATTGACGAAAACAAATCTGAATACGTATCGAGCAATTGTAGCTGCAACATGGAACAGTGCAATATTTGTGTAACTTATTTGACATACATGCAAAAGTGAAAGTAAACAACAAAAATGAATATGAAAAGAGGTACCATTGCCTTCTTGTTGTCTGACTCTCCATCCTTTATATGGAGAATGTGTTGCGACCCAAATTTCCTGGCCAGTGTGACAACAACCCCAATCGTTCCCATTGGGTAAATATAAGTGCTCTGTGCAAGTTGCCTAATAGTCGAGTCCAGGAGGAAGCGGTATTCTGAACAAATAGGAGGAATTTTTTCCACAATGCTTGTTTCATTGACCAAAATAATTCGATTTCAATCACCACGGTCATATACTATTTTTGACAATATATTAAAATTTGTAATGCATATCCCATTACGCGGCAATATCTTTTCTGCATGTTTCTGGACAAGTTGGGGATGAACAGTTAGTGTGACTGTCATCATGGCGTCCTTGACTATCATATCAACATGCATAATGGGTCTACTTTTGTTTGCCTTGTCCAAGTAGGTGGTATAGACAACCATTATTTCCCCGACGAACACCTGTCTAGTTTGGCGGTTGTTCAAGGCCTCTATTGACAATACTTTGGATGTCATAACTCTAGACCTGAAGACATTTTTTGAACAGGAAAACTAAAGTGAATGGTAGTGTGCTACAAGTACACGCATACTTTTGATGAACTATGGAGCCAGAGTTTTGTAACGACACCTCTTAGTCTGCGGAACATGCAACAGGTTCGGAGTCTCGCTCGTACTTATTGATACTTCTTGCGAGCCGCAAACCATGTATTGCAGATGGCATCGGCATATTCGCCATGCCATAGATGAATATATATCTTGGGAAATTTGTCTAGTAAACATAGTAAGAGAAGAGTGCATGCATCTTTACCTTTGGCCTTGTTGGTCCACCGATGTCTGGGATGAATGACTAATCATGGCCGTCTCACTAGTCCAACTTTTTCTGATGCAAGCATTTGCAGATGGACATCAGGACTAAGCAAATATACACATTCGATATTATATGCCCGCACCCGGTTTGTATATTTATTTTTTCGTCACACTTGGTATACCTTTTAGAAGATTGTACAATAGAACCCTCTGTTACTGCACAAAATAATTCATCTCCCTGTTCAAGGAACCTATTTTTTCCAAGGCAACAACGCAGAAGATGCAATCGAAAGGAAGGCAAGTTAGTTTGAAAACAGACATGTAAAACAAAAAGAAACAGGTCTATTTACACACCAAAGAGTCCTTCATCTTGTCCAGCCATTCTATTTGTTTAACACAATGAACATGCACTAGCTTAGTATGCAGGAATGAACGTATGGAACCAAGAAAAATTACCGTGTAGGAAGGCACACAACTAGCTTAACACATATCCAGACCATAAATGAAATACAAAATAGTGCAATATGAAACAACAACATGAGCATGCACCTTTCTATATCCTCTTCAGTCAATGCAGTCGAGACTCTCTCATTTTCTCCATCTACTCTGCTTGTTTCAATTTGGGAACCCACAAAATTTAATGAACATCAATGGAAGTTGGTATTTAGTGGAGAACAAGAAATATGTACATAGAGAAAAACTAACTCAACAAACAGTCTACAAAGGCAGAAACATGAACCTTTGCACTTCTCTATCCATGGCTGTAAACATGTACAATTTTTTTCCCTGTCCAAAATATATTACAAGGCACAAAATATCATGCAACTGCATGGCCGCAGCTAAACGATTTCTACTTTTCCCTGGGAGTTTATCCACATATGCCCTCTAGCCATGTTCTTTATCCTCTACACAGACTGTTGTGCACACGATACGAGTTCTCAATTTTTTGTGGCTAATTACCCACACATGCTTCCAGACATGAAAATATAATCTTGCAAAATCTTTGTTGCACATATCATATGTCAAGAACAACAAAAATTGCATCCTGTGCACACCAGTATATGTAGAGGAGAAATGACATGTCATGTCATATCCACACATCTGACCATACATGGCTTATGAATGTACCCTACATACATATGATTTATTTAAAAAAAAAACAACGGGTATTGTAACTTCACATGTAATCCTCGAACAATTTTTCGTGCAACTATTTTCTTTCATGGCGGGACTGCAGCACTAGGAAAATCTCACTGAATAACAAATCTCAACTCCGGAAGACATGGAAAATAAAAAAACTACATATCCATTGATGGGTGTAGGGGTTGAACACCGTAAACTCCCCCAAACAAAACAATAACAATCCAAAAAGAAAAAGAAAAAAGAAAAGCTCCAACCATCGCCATTTCACCCCAACCCTGCAAGGCCGAATCAAAGAAAAGAAACCAGCAAGGACCAAACCAGCGAGAAAACACGAAGAGGACGAACTTCACTCCCAGCGCCCCAAAGCGCAAACCCCAACCAAACAAACAGAACCAACAACCCAGGAACCAACGAACCAGCAAGAACCATCGAGACAGTGAACAACATATGTATCTGCAACGATTACGAAACTGCAGCCCAAACAGAAAAGAAACTAGAAACACACAAGGAACATGCGACTACAAATAAGCAAACATTCTTACTTGCAAATTGCAAACTAAACAGCAAACAAGGAATACAAAATGAAACCACTGCATCGAAACTTACTCTGAAATGATGAAATGCAGAAGCACAACTTGAATCACCAGCTAAACAACAACAAACAACAACTAAGAAACTAGCAAACAAGAACCACTCACCGAACCAGTAAACAATGTATGTAGCCTCAATTATTACGAGTACGAAGCATACAATGGCAAAAACCAACAAACCAACGAATAAGAAGCATTCACTGAACCAGTAAACAATGTATGTAGCTTCAATGGAAGAACAAGGATGAAACATACAATGGCTATTGAACTGGTGGTATAATTAAGTGCAAATTCACTGTAACTGTATAGAAAATTTCGAGGAAAAATGTACTCCAAGAACCGTATTTACATAAACATTTAAGACTCTCAGGCTATCTAAGCACCTTGTGGAATTCAAACATTTAAGTTGTCAGGGGTGTTGCAGAACGTCGCGTCATGTGAACATTTACGCAGTCATTCCTATTGACGCATCTCAGAATAAGTGTCAATACATTTTAGGAAATATACATCCGCCAAAGATGCTATAAACTTTGGAATTCTCAATCACTACAAAGCTTGGATATCAAAACTTTTCAATATGCTTATTACATATCAAAACTTGCGGATATATTCGGGTAGCATAAAATGCTAATACAAACACTCGAACTAATGCTAACATCAATCAACCTTGAAGCAAGATACAGGAAAAATATATGATTAAAACATACTGACTACGAGAAAAACTTTGGATATGTTTCCATGTAGTACATTGGGAATAGCGAAGTTGGCGATAAGACCTCCAATCTCTTATCCAATAAGATCAGTGCATATATGTTACTTTTTATTATATAAAAATATATGCTTTTATTTCCATAGCTCCAACAATAGGTATTTTGCAAATATTTCGGGTCAAAGGACAAAGTAATATGCATTCAACGATTTATCGATTTCTATAGTCCGGCCTCTACACCTACGGTAGGGACTACTAAGTAATCACATAACAGTTGTTAATAATGCATTTAGTCTAAACATTCTATGTTTTAGGCTTTTTAAGGTAATATTTTTTGGTGATATTTGTTTGAAATTTGATGGAAAATTGTTAGATTCTAAGATTCTAGTTATTATTTCTATATAATCCTAATGTCTCAAAAAAAAACTAGCACACTGAATCCATTTCAATACTAGAAAATATATTTTAAACAAAAAAAAATAATAATTTTTTACAAATATATATAACCACATTTCAAAAAAAAATCAAAACATAAAAAAGTTAAATAATGTTAGAATTGTCAACTCCAAAAACACAATTCACAATGATAATTAATAATCACACATATAAGGAACACATGGATTTCAAGAATAGGCATCGGTTGTCTTATTAGTTAGATCATGAACATTAAATCAGTTCACTCAGACTCAGTAGTTTTTGCCTCTACGGGATTACATGTATTTATATACATTTACAAGAAATTGAATAATAAATGCAATCCCTATCCATATTCTAACTTGTTCTATTTGGTTGTCCAGATCTATCATTAGAGAATTCGTTGTCACCAAATCCCAACAATCTCCACCCTGACAACAATTAACTTGATACCTCATTCCTTTTGTTCATCAACTTTTCTGCAAGCCAAGAGAAGCCAAGCACCACTGTAGCTTCTCTAATAAAACTAGTTTCATGATCTCGCCTGTGTGACTTGCACGAGTTTGGATGTAACACACCCACTACGGGAACTAATATTTTTTTGCTTTTTCATTCTTTTCATAGAGGAACAGAATTCCCCGAATTCCTATGGGGCCTGATGCAGACCCTACCATCCCTTATCCTTACCCATGTGATCGTTGGCTATTACCACGAGCCTTACTGGAGAGGTTATTCTGGCTTTCGAGATTCGGGAAATTGCGATGCATGTGTTCCCTTGCTCTCTTGTCTCTCAAAGTGCCGAAATACGAAAGGGACCAACAGTTTGTCACATCTAACAATCCCTCGGATTAAAACCTGGCATCCCACCTTTCGAATTTTCGCGTACCAGGTTTTCGCGGTAGAAGAGGACGAGGGGTTCATACCCTTCAGTTTTTCTGGGCACCGAAACACCGAAAACCAAATCTACATGCGCTAATCCATATCGGGATTTCACAAGTTGGGAATTTGGGACTGGCATGTACTAGGGACTTGCTTCTAGATATCCCGGGTGACGAAATATCGAGACATCAAGACTTGTCCGCGCTATTATTATTTCGGGGTTTTGCAAGTCAGGGTTTCACGATATGCACATATAGGAGGTCTCGCGCTTAGGTTTCCCAGGAGCCAAAACTCCTAAGCCTGTATTCATTACTAAGTTCATTTTGGAGTTTCGCAAGTTGGGACCTCATGACTGGTGAGTACAAGGGAATTGACCCTTGGGTTTCCCGGGTGCTGAAACACTGAAACATCTAAACTCTAGATACACTATGTCATTTCAGGGTTTTTCAAGTCGAGATTTCGGGACTGGTGAGTGCAAGAGACTTGCCCTTAGATATATCGGGCACCGAAACACCAAAACACCGTATCTCGTCTGCTCTATTATTATTTTGTGGTCTCGCAAGTCGGTATTTTGGGATATGCGCAGACAGGAGGTCTCGCACTTAGGTTTTTCGGGAGCCAAAACTTCGAACCATATATCCTCTAAACTCACTTTAGGGTTTATCAAGTCAGGATTTCGTGATGTGCGATGACAAGAAGTCTCGCATCTTGGTTTCCTGGAAGCCGAAACTCCAAAGTTCATATATATATGCTAAGCTCATTTCGGGGTTTCACAAGTCAGGATTTCGCGATGTGCGATGACAAGAGGTCTCACATCTGGGTTTCCCGGGAGCTGAAACTCAGAAACGACGATATACATACATACATACATACATACATACATACATACATACATACATACATACATACATACATACATACATACATACATACATACATACATACATACATACATACATACA